>JAPDSC010087633.1:80370-224471 GCA_026290005.1 Latrodectus geometricus | reverse complement strand
TTTCAAAGCAGAAATGAAACTATACCTCACAAAAAACATTAACCTTTTTTTTACAGATAAAATTTTAAAATACAGTTGGTGGTCTTAAAGGGAGTTATAATTTCATTAAGAGAAGAAAGTACAGTCCTCAAAGATTTTTCAGTGGTTGTCCGGTGCATGGGAAATTTCATGTTAGAAAAAGAATTGAACGATAAAATATGATAATTATGTCACTCTTCAATGTAAAAATTTAATAGAATCATTTATCATGTCAAAAAAGCATGCATGAAACAGTTTCCAAAAAATATAATTCCCAGGAAACAGACTTTATGGACAATTATCTCAATTAAGACATATGATTGAGGGAATGTAATGTGCTAAGCTTCTAAAATACTTATGCTCTCAGAATGTTGATGGTACTAATGCTTCCAGGAGCAATAGTTTCAGATATGAACCATGTCGGTAAAACTTAACACAATTTCATATTTTTCGAAGTTTTATTTAGTGTTATTTATTAGCAATGACAGTTTCCCTACATCAGTTTGACACTGACATTGTGAGATGTCTAGTTTCGCTAAAATTGAGACTTTTCATACAATGTGTCAACGTGGCTTTGTCCATCATAATTTATGGTAGCTTCTTACCTCTATTTTATAATGTTCATTCAAGGACAGATCAAAGGTATGCCAATGAGGAGTTTGCCTTTCCTTCACTCCCAGGTCAATGTCTTTAAAATTTGTTAAAATTTAACTGTACAGAGCATAAATCATTGTGTTTGTTTTGAAAAATATCTTATCATCATTTCCCTTTAATCTTTTAACCATTGAACAAATCTGGAATGTGATTGACTGTTCTTTGTATAAGCTGAAACAGAACTATTGAAGAGTAAACTTTTAGAAAATTGTTGATAATTTATTGTCCACCATCAGTCATGTCAGAATCAGCAGTATGTACTTCGACGTTTTATTGAATGCATTGCTAATAGTGCGGATACTGAATTTTACTAATTATCCCTAGTCTTTTCTATGATTGTATTTTTGAATCTAACATGTCAAAAGACTTTTTAAGATTTTGCCATTCTGGCTTGTGAGAGCAAGCCTGGAATGTTCTCGCAACATTCTTAGCTTTTGTTCCTGATCATCTGCTAACAGTTGCGGTTGCATTTTTTAGACTATTGACGGGACATGACTGTCTACATAGTCATTTATTTTGCATTGGACTGGCTAATTCACCGTTGTGTATTTTAAGTAATAGTGGACGGCCAATGACTGGAGCCTCAGAACAAGTGTGAAGAACTTGTCCAAATGAATTTTTTCGTGATCGAGGGAAGTTTTTCTTGTAAATTTCAGTGCTATTGGCAAGCAAGGAGTTTAATGGTCAATGTAGCTGGCATTTGACAAATAAATTTTTGCATCTTATTATAATAAAAAAATATTTATTGTTTGACTGATAGTTGATTTTATCGCCTTCTATATATGTAATCAAGTATGAAATATTAATATTTTAGAATAATGTGTTTTGTTACAGGAACATACCTAAAACATCCTAAATATTTTGAAATATATAAAAATGACCTTCCTTTAGTATAAAATTAAGGGTTTCTTCACAAATGATGGACATTAGTTCTTTAAGTAAAAAACTTTCTATTTGAAAATTGATTTGCAAATTAAATTCGTCAGTGTCCTCATTGTTTTTACAGCTTTTTATGATTGTTAAGTTTCCTTCAAAATTTTATAGATTTCACTAAAGTTACCATTACTTTCAAAATGCAACAACTTTGTTGAAAATAACGCAAATTGTACAAACTTTTTTTCCCTTAATTCAATTGAAACACTATTCAAAATCAATAATTTTACGTTCTTATTACGTATAAATTTCGAATAAAAATAATTTGTAACGTAATTATTTCGTATAAAAACATAAAGTTTCTTTTTTTAAATTAAGAATTTTGTTAAAGACAATTTATACTTAAGTGATTTAAAATTCAATATTGTTTGGAAAGGTATTCTGACCAAGAGTGTAAAAATAAAAAAAATCTGTTTCTCTATTTATTCAACTCCATGGGCATATTTTAAGTTCAATATATAAAATATAATCTAATTTATTTTGATTTCAGCTTATTTTTCTATGCAGTTCACAGATTTTTTTCAGAACAATAAAATGTCTTTGTGCAACATGTTCTTGAATGAAAAAGTTCCATTAATTTTTTGTACGTTTTGATCTGATTTGCATTTAAATAACAGCAAGTTCATTTTTTGTAATATTGTTTTTTCAAAAGAAAAAAATAATGAAATAAATTAGATTTTATTTTTATTGAATTTATTCCATTTTGAAATAATTTTCTCATAAATTATGACTAAATACTTTTAAGGGTATATCAAAGTAAATTAAACTTTCAGTGAACAATGTCAAAGACCATTGTAATAGCAAAAATTTTGACTTAGCTATATCTATTAGTTTTGAATTAAAAATATTGATATGTGAAAAATGCTTGCAAACTAAATGGTTTCACAATGATAAGAAGATATTTCGTAATAGTATTTAAAAGATAAAATTTCTAACTTACTTCATTTCTTTTGCATGAAAATGCTTAGTATTTTCAAATTATTTTAATAAGTAATTTAATTTTGGATACAATAATTTTTTTATTAACATTTAGCAATAAAATCTTTTGGAATTTCCTCTTTTAATTGCAATTTTTTTAAATAATCACTGTAGTATATTATATGAGTTTTTAAAATGAAAGAAAACCTTTTTTGGATAAAAATGTTAAGTTATTTAAAGTTAGCTTTTGTAATATTTATTGGTTTCATCAAAGTTTACGAATTTAGATTTTTTCATTTCTTTAATCGAAAATTATATAAAAACATGCCATTTTGTTTTCTTTATATATTTTCAAAGGTGTAAAAATTGGTAAAGTCTAATAAAAGGCAACAAAATTAAATTCACTTAATTTTGTTGCATATAATTTTTTATGTCACAAAAAATTTTTATTTCTAAAATTCCTTTAAAATACTGCCATGTTTAAATACGGAAAATGTGTACTTTTGTTGTAATAATTGAAAAAATAGTTTAAATCCGATAATGTCTGGGAGTTCATAATATCTTATAAGGATGATTTGTGCTTTAAATTTAAAATTCAAAAAATTGAATACATTAAAATCAAATTTACCTCCTTGTTTTAAGTAAGATATGATTTGAACAAGATTTAAAATTCATATCATTATGGTTGGCTCACCAACCGCCAGTAAAAATATCACGAAACACTGAACTGAGTTACTATAAAAATGATATGTTCTGTCTCCCCCAATATTTCGAACAAATATTCATGACTTAAGACACTAATGTCTGTGATGGGTATAATTACAATGGTTACAGTTTTAAAATGATCATTTCTTGAACATCTTTTTTAAATAATTTTCTACAATTTTTACCTTATGGAAACAAGTAAATAAGCTTTTCTAGATTTTTTCAGTATACATTTATTGTGATTACTTTATATGAGGTACTTTTTTAAGATATGTTTTGATTTATTTTTATTACATCTCATACATAAACATAAATGTAAATTTTTGTTTTGTAAATCAGCATATTAAAGAATAATTTTGAGCAAATAAGATTTTAGTTAGAATTTGATTGAATAGAACAGACCTTTGGAAGAGAAAATTACTCTCAAAGACGAAGTACAAGTGAATATGATTACAAAATATAATTTGTCATCAAGAAATATAAGCACCTTTTGATAGAGAGGCAGTTCCAAATCATTTAATTTAAATTATATAAATAAGGCAAAGAGTAAATATTCTAGAAAATTGTCATAATTTCAGAAAGAAATACGTTAGTATTTAAAGTTTTAAATGTTAAATTTTTTAGTAGTGTGTTACTCGTACTGATGGAGAGTTTATGTGACTTTAAAATGATTTAACTAAGTTTAGTAAAACAGATTAGAAGTTAGTTCAAACATTTCCGATAATATCAATATTTAAAAAATTTTAGATAGAAAGGTTTTAATATAAAAAGGTGTTAATGATGACCTGATAGACTATTTAAATTTTAATTTAAATCAAAATATGCAAATTTTTTAATGTGGATCGTGAAGAATTAGATTTTTTAAGTTTCACATTATGCATAGACCAATGTAATTGTTTTACAAGAGTAAAATATATATAATATAATATTTTCATTTAATATTTTATCAATATAAAGAATTTCCAACTCAACAGTTATAAAGTGCATATAATCAGGTTCTCTAATTTTTTATGGTTTCAAAGACGGATGTGTAATTTCATCTTTTTGTGAAGAATATAAAAACGAAATTACTTATCCGCATTTGAAATCCAGGTCACTTTGATCTATACTAAAAAAGAACTGAGTTTAATCTCATTGTTCAAAAATTGTAAATGTATTATCATGATTCTGTGACCACTTTTTACATTTTTAAAAATAAATAATATTTTCCAATTTATTTCGTAAAATCATTTTTACATTTTAGTGAGTTACGAATTTATTTCCGTCTTCTAAATGAGATCGTTTGGCTATTTTTCTTAGTGTCTCATTATTCCGTAATCTTTTGTATTTTAAGTTATTTCAAAATACTTTTTAAACTGTATAAAATTGTTCTGAGAAGTATTTTATTAGAAATACTTTCATTCAACATGAAATGACATTTGTTGAATATTTTTTATTTTGATTTTTAGGCAAGCAAATACTTAAACTGTAATAAATGATGTTTCATTTTTAATGTAATTCTTGAAACTCAACTGATACAACCAGATTAATCACAAAGAAAGAGATTTATTGAATCAACTTTATTTCATAAATGTTGATTACATTATTATTTCAGTAAACTTCATTTAGTAAACAATGTTGTGCTCAAATTCCGATTCTAATAGAAAATTAATTCTAATAGTTTTATATATACTACGTTTCTTTAATAAAAAGCAAAATGTAAATTTTAGTTTTCAGTATTCACAAGAATATCATTTTTATAGAATAAAATTTACTATAAGGGTAAGAAAAATGCAATATGCATTTGAATTAGTTAATTATTTTTCTTGATTGTCTAACACTACAAATAGTACAGTAAATTTCAAATATTTAAGTACATAAAATTAACTTTCACAAATATAGATTTTCATTAATCATATTATACTAAAAGATTTAATATATGATAGTTAAAATGTGTAATTGAAATATTTTTAATATAGAAATTAAATAAAGAATAAATACAATTCTTGTAAAAAAAAAAAAAAAACAGTTTAAAAGCAAAATACTGCAATACCAATATTTATAGGCAAACTGCGTGGAAATGTACATTAAATATTTATTTCTAAATAAATTAATGAATATATAGAAGAAACATCATATAGCTGACATAATTAATATTTATAAATAAGTGGGTGCAGGAAAAATTATTATGTACAATCAACATTTAAGGAGTTCCGAAATCGTTGAGTATATCCACCTTCGCCGTAAAACAAATTATTAGAAAAATTAGCAATCAGTATAATAAACTCACGATATAAAATGTATATTCACTAATTAAGACTAGTACAATAATGACTATAAATTAAAGACTATCACAAATTTAAAATATAAAGTAACAATAATATATTATGAATATTTTATACACAGCTCAATACTTAAAAATCAATTTAAATAAATTATCACATAATTAAAGGAATGTGAAGTTTTCCCATTTATCTAATATGATAAATACCAGAATGTTATCAATATATGATATAATGATATTAAAAAGCAATTTTGTTTTTAAATAAAACACACACTAACACAAGCCCACCAATCATATATAACATATGATGCTATTTTCAAAAATATAAAAATATTACATGGAATAATTTAAGACTCTTCTTTTATTTTTGTCATGAGAATAATAGACAATTATTTTCTCAGTTATATGAAAACTCATCGTAAGTACTGTAATGAATATTTAGATCTTTTACTATGAGCTTAATTTAAAAACTGGAGATTAAGTTTTCATGTAGTTTGTTTCAGTTCTTAAACTACTTGTATGTATGCATATATATACGTTTCATGATAAAATTTAAAATATTCCTTTAAGAGCTAATTGTTATTTTTTATTCTCATGTATACTCTCTATAAAAATTCTAAAATTTTGCTTAAAAATAAAAACAGATAAGCATAATTGCAAATTCAACAATCTTTTCTCTGGAAATTACAGTTTCTCTAAAGGAATGCTAATAATTTATGCATATGCAAAAATATTTTCAATAGTAGTTTTTTATCATGAAAAAAATAAGATGTAAAATTTTTTTAATGAGATTAAATAACAGAATAAGAGTAAGAAAGTATTTTTCTCCAAAATTATTTATTAATCTATAAATATAATAAAAAATAAAGTAACGACAAATCAATTTCTCTTTGTAAAAATGATAGAAATGCTATTATGCTTTATCAAATTAAGGAATTATATTTAAATTGAATTTTATAACTTTGTAAATCTATTCAACATTTGATTTTCATCAGTCTCGGAGAATTTAATTTAATATTAAATACAAAACGTACATTATTTAAAATCTGAATTTAACAAATACTGATTTGATTATTCTACTAATTTCAAAAAGGAAAAATTTTTGCACTATAAATCTTTTCAATATTTTTAAAGATAAAAAATAATTCTTCTTTTAAAAGTTAATTAGCTAGAAATAAATTAGTTGTGAATTTAAATAAAATAAATAATCAGTTATCGCATTTACTACTATCTGCCGGATGTAAAATTTAACTCAGATTCCAATAGTTGCTATTTATAAAGTTGACTTATTAAATTGCAACTGAAATTATAATAATATTAGATATGAATACTTTGAAATATTTTATTTAATATTTAAAGGGTTGTAGGACTCTAAAGATGGATGCTAAATTTCCTTCGGCAGAATTAATGTTAACATGGTTCCTTTTTCACAAGATATCTTGTATTTTTCAAAAGGGTTGAGTTAAATCGTATTGGTTTACATGCTAACATTTAATGGTTTTTGTTATTTGTTGGAATTTGATTATTTTCGAGTTAAGGAAGTGAGTGATATCATGATTTTAAATTTTATCATTTTAAGTTAATTGAATGATTTCTGAGTATGAAATATATAAGAATTTTTTTTATTTTACTTAAGTTGAAATTGTTTAATAGTTGCTGAAAAATTGAGTCACAGAAAATGTAGGGTAAAATATTTACTACAGAGAAAAAAAATTGGGAAGCAGATTGAAAATGCAAGTGAAATAGCAAGAGTACGAAAATTAGAAAGAAATCAATATTGATGGACAAAATGCTATAACTTAAATCAGGATATTAAACATAGAAGCTTTCTGAGCCAAGTATAGTTGGAAACTTACTCAACTGTAATTATCGTCTGAAAGGTTCATTTATCTTTCTAAATTTCTTTTTTCCATTTCCTAGTACAAATGCTGTTTCAATGCATATATTCAATGTTTAAATGTGTACATATTTGTTATGTAAATATTTAACCTTAGATAACAATTTAATATTTGGAACCATAAGATATACCTAAACTTATATTTTCTATCAACTGAACCTTCTTTAATTTAAAATGTTTGACTTCTTTGCTCCTATACACTTTTAAAAAAAAGTCATTGCTTGCCTAATCGTAATTTTTCTTAGCAAAATATTATCTTCAGCGAAGAAAATGGACATTAAACTTTAGTCATGTTGAAAGATTCTCAACAAATTTTGCATTGCAATGATATAAAATCTGAATGCAATTCAGTAGAGAATAATTGAATTCAGTAAGAAATTTGAAAAGAAAAACAAAATGATCTTATTAAATATTTAAATACGTTATTTGTACTAAACCGATACTTTTGAAACGAAAGTCATATTTCTTACGAAATTATGCCTTTTTACCACAAAATAGATAATTTGTTTTAATAAGATTAAACACTATTTGAAATTAAAATTTTTGTCATTTAACTTTTTAGTCTAATTATAATGATAGATGATACTATAAGATCTATTATTATTATTATTATTTTTGCTTTTATAATAGCTGTTAATCATGAATATTTTTTATTATATTTTAATTATAGTAAAAATCAAGTGCCATTATTTTTTAAATAATTATCTAATGTAAATATATTACTACAATTTTAAATTTTAAGAGATTATAACTTACATAGTGTAACGTAACTTTCATAAATTTTATTATTCTTCATTTGTTTAGTTACATATAATATCCTGATTAATAATTTTAAAAATATTATACTTCCACATAAGAAAAGTGAAAATAAATAAATAACATTGGAAGATTATGTAAGATAAATATATTTTATCTAACATTTTTTAGATATATCATACCTACATTTTGTTCATAAAATGAATTTGACGATTTTATCATAAAATATTTTTTCTTTTTGAAATATTCATTGAAAAAATAATCACTAGAAATTCATTTGTTTTCTCTTGAAAGTATTTTTTTAATATTTCCGAAACATGCAAAACCATGTTTCATTATCTGTTTGTAGCAGCAGTTTTGACAATTTTATACATTTATAAACAAAATATACACAAAAGAGAATGTTTCATATTTCTAGTGTATTCATATTAACATACATATGATATTTATGACACATATAGACATATTTATACGCATACACTTGTATGTGTATTGTTATATTACTCTGAACAACATCAAAATTTGATTTAAACCTGTTTTACAATTCTCTTATATATAAATTAATTATTAAGTTGTTCTGGTTAGTTCATTGAAATCACTTAAATGTTAGTGATAAATTAATCACAGAACAAATGATTGCTAGTTAATTACATGAATTTCTATTGCAAATAAATTTATGAAAAGTAGCTTCAAGTAGCAATGCGATGAAACAAGATGTTCACATGATGAAAACGAAAGAAAAAGCAGTACTTATGCTGTATAATTAATTAATTTATAATTTCACATCAGCCACTCTTTTGAAGTTTACGTGATACATAATTATTGTAATTTATATTGGTATATCTATGCAAAATGAATAATTTTATCTTAAACTTTGATTTAAGATGAGATGCATAAAATGCACTGTAATGCATTAACTTACTTTTTACAAATCTTGCCTAGTGAACAAACGTTGCTATTCGAAATTTTTTATTATATTTACATAATTGAAGTAAAATTCACTAATCGCATATTCTCTAATCGAAAAAATTATGAAATTAGAATTACTAAGTGAAAAAAGTAGTCAACATTTTATGATAAGAAGTTTAAAAAGATACAAATGATATAAGAATTCAAAGATTAAACCTATTTAATTGTACCTACGTAAGATTTTATTTAAAAATATGATTATTTCATGTAGTTATAAATTTTACATCTACTTATAGGAAATTGGTGTTCAAGAAAACAAATTTTCTCTCGTTGCTTAGAATTATATCAATTTTACCGTTAATTATTGTAATAAGCTCCATTTCACCTCATAGTTTCTTCTTAAAATTAAAAATGTATATCTTATTTATTGAATACTAAATCAAAAATGTAAAACCTCTTTTGACAAATAGAAGAAATATTTTAACTTAATTACTCAGTTTGAAATAAGTTATGCAATAAATGATAAGAAAAATAAAAAATTAATTTATCATTTATTATTAAAAAATTATAAAAGTTATTGTACAATAATAAAATTAAACGTAAAGAAAGGAGAGTAAATTGTCCTTAATAAATTTCAGGAACAAAGTAATTATATGGAATCTCTCACAATAATCATATGCATTTTAGGCACTTTAGAGCATATCTTTCTTTTTCAAATTTATTTTCTACATTGATGGTGATGGAAATACACTAAAACTATCATATTTTCTTGAGATTAATTTATAAAAAGATTCATAAATTTTTAAATTGCATACTTACAAGAAATTTATATTATTAATAATTAAATTACAAATAAAGAAAGGATAAAATTAAATGATTAATCAATTTAAACTTATGGTGCAATATAAATAAAATTTAAAACTGAAGTACTTAATCTGAATTTGGCATCAACTTCTTTCATTAGACGAAGTAAATATGAATAATTATATATATAAATGGAGTAAATATGGATTTACTATGAGCATTAAAGAAGCAATATTGTTGGTTAAATGCAAACTATTATCTATTGAAAGTTTGATTTCATGGAAATTTCATTTTATAAAATTATTGGTATATTATAATATTCCTACAGTGCTCCTTATTGAATTATGTGAAACAAAACGTGAATTTCTTCTCATAATAAGCATAGAATAACTAAAATAAATTTATCATAATTTGAAAAATTCTACATAAAAAAATGGACTAATTTCTACTGCAATTGAAATATCAATAGCTTTTACATCTACGAATTAGTGAATAATTAGACACTTCGATTGAAATATTTCATTATTAATCACAATCAATACGTAATGTTGGATAAACAACAATATAAAAGTGGAAAAATTATCATGCCCCAAGTATTGTATTCGAAGAATTAAAAAACTTACTGTGGAAATTTTTGAAATATTCGTGCTCATTTGTGTCCAAGATGCATATTTAAATAACATAAAGTTAATTAAAATATTTTCAGTGTGTGTGATCATTAGTACTTTTAATAGATGTCAGATCTTAAAAGATTCATATTTCGTGATATAATACATCCATAACGAAAAAGGTTTCCGTTTATACCCATAAACTACTTGTTCTACTTTCTACGATCTAATAACTGAGTAGTATTTTGTGATTGTAATTCAGTATATTTTGAGATATTTGTGGAAAACGAGTGGCTTTTAGGGATGCAAGTAGATTCTTCAGAATAATCAGTTTGTGAAGCAACATCCACTAAGGCAACTCCGCAATCTCCTAAGAGACCACTGTCCCTTAAGTGACTGGAACCGCTTGTAGCAATATTATTAAGACTTTCCACAGACGATGTTGAAATCATTGTTTCAAGCTGACCTTCAGAAAGGGGCCTTTTATCAATAGAGGACCTATCAGATTTCTTTCTACTTCGTAAGTATTTATAAGAGTTTCCTTTTTCTTCATGTTCTAATGGTTCATAACCGTAGATTGCAGAATTGAGCGAAAACGTTGAACCTCTTAATTTACAAAGAAGTCTGCGAGAGCTTTTTTTAATTCGAGGGACAACGTAGGAATTGCTCGTTCTTATTTCATTAAGTGACTGACTTGTTGGAGAAAGATATGAAGATTCAGAAGCAGCCTCAGGTGTTAATGGGATAATATCTTCAGTAGATTTTGAAAAAGATTCTTCTGGAGTTTTTGAGAGTAATTTGTGATCCGTTGGAAGAATATTTTGAGAAATTTTTGAATTTACGCTGTTATCTCGAGGAAGATGCAAATCAAGATAAACTGCTGAATCAGGAGTTATATCTTCTGTACCACATGCCACGTTAGCGTGACCATTGGAATGATTTGTATCTGATGATGCATAAAGATTCAAATTTAAAGACAGACGTCCGAAAGATGTCTGTTTTACAATTGGAGAAACGCTTCGTAGCATCACTTCGTGTCCTTCAACACTAGAGGTCTTATCGTCTTCAGTTTCACTGCGATATGCTGAAAAGATATTTAATGAAGCTGGTGTAGTACTTATGGGTGAGGTTTGCATATCTGGAGAAGAATTACTGTTTAAAAAGAAAGTTACATCAAAACTATTTGCTGCACTTTCTGAACTGCAGGTGCTTCCGTATTTTCTTGTGTGAAAATCTAAAGCGCTTGTCGATAAACCACTTCTTAGATTGACCACATTACTTAGTTGATCAGATGAAACGTCAGCGCTGTAGTCAGTGGTTTCAATAGAAATTCGACTCATTTTTCGAAACCGTCGTTTGTAATCAATTTGGAAAAATGGAGACAAAGTATTTTGTACAACATCATCCTCCAATAAAGAATGAAAACTGGATCCTATATTTGCTTTTGTAGATTCTCCATCCTCTAAACTTGTGTCAGCATCTTCCTGACTATTTTCATCATCGCTCATCTCCATAGGTTGTTGAGGATCCGTTTCCCTTCTAAATCGAATGAACCCATTATCTTTGTATAGCATGGAAGCAGGTCGAAACATATTTTTTCCATCCGTTGAAGATATAGTTTCATTGCAAAGAGTTCGCTCTAAGTCTTCAAAAACTCCAGCATTCGACGAGCTCAACGTCCTCTTAGATCTGAAACAGAGAATAAAAATTAATGTGTTTCTAAATAATTGCCTGTATTCTTAAACTGAAATAAAGATTTATAAATTAATAGTTCATTTTTTTTATTAATACGTGCAATATATATCAAAATCTAGTTAGTATATAATTTAGATTACGACTGAATTCCTCCTAATAATGTTTGAATTCTAGCAGTTAATTTTTCTATTTTATTTTTTCATAAAGAATCTTAAGTATTTAACATTTTTCATACAACCATTAAATGCGAATTCTAATTTAAAATAAAAATTTTGATTATTAATACACATTTACTTTTTAGCAATTATGTAAGTTCAATAACTAATGAAGTAAAAAAAAAAAATACGAATAGGTATTCATCTACAGGTCACGATGTAACTTTTGAATTAAAAAAGTCGTTACAATTATTGGGCATCAATTTAAACATTGAATATTTAGATATCAATTGCACATCTACTTAACTTAGTAGAAATCTAGATAAACCATTATTATTATAAGTTCAAGAATAATTTTATTATATATTCATTCCTACAAATAGCTTCCTATAAATTTATTAGGGAAATATTAGATCATTTTAATGCGTTCTAGAAATATATACTCACTGATAATAAAAATATTAAATTCATAACAATTCTTGAATATCTATAATTTTGCCCTTTACTTTCTTGTTAAGTTCTAATTATAATTTATTTCTATATTAAAGATTAGCACAAATCTTGCAACGTATTTTTGTTTAAAAATACAACATGCAAAAGCATTTACATAAGAGTATTTAAGTATAAATTATTTGAATTGGTAGTATCGGAATGTTTCAGCTGATTTTCTTTCTTTGTGTTGTGTCAAAAGTTAAAAATTTTATTTCAGCTACGCAAATAATGCTTAAATATTTTTATTTAGTTTTATAAGCTGTTGTATAGATGTAATAAATTATAATTATATTGCAATGTATAACATTCCAAATATTTATAGAAAAATTCACAAAGGTTAGAAAATTTGTTTATATTATCACTTCAATGATATGTCTAAATATTATCGAAAAATACATTATGAAATTAGTTACATTTATTACTTAATTTACTAAAGCTAGTATTTCCAATATTTCCTCTTGTATGTAATATTTTTAAGAAAAATACCGCATCCTTTCATTACAAAATCTTCATTTTCCAAATGATGAAAGATTGTAGGAAATACCATTAAACGTTATTTTAATCGGTAATATAAACAATGGACTTAGTTTCTTATTAAATTTGCTTTCATCTATCTCTTTCCGAAATATAATTATATTAAAAACATATGCAAAAATATTTTTGTTTAATTAATTTTGAATGAATAGTAATTTTGAACTAATGGTTGTGTAAATAGAAATTCCTAATAAATTTAAATTTTATTTATCATTTACCCTTAAAGCTCTTTTATCATAATTTTTAAAAAGAAAAAGAGCTTAATTTGAAGACTTGATAGTCTTTATTGTAACCCAAATTCATAAGAAAAATTAAAAAAAAAAAACAAAACAGATAAACTAAAAACTATATAATATGAAAAGACTACCTTTGAGTAAACAATGAACTCATGAGATTCTAATAATGTTGTAAGATTATTTTTTCTTTCACAATGAATGTATTCACTATAAATTGTATGTATTCACTATAATTGTAAGATTATAAATTGTAATGCATAAGGGAAAAGAAAATTTCTTGTATGCTGAAAATACTATTTAAAATGTTAAATTTACTATCGACGGAACTTGAAGTTAGAAACATTTTTCATTTTTAGATAAATTAAATGCAAATGAGTTATTACGAAGATCTGAGATACATTTAATTGAATCAATTTTGAATTAATATTAATACGACAACTTAAAATATGTCTTGATCTATAACGGAATGTGATACTCATTGCATTAGAATAAAAAAATCATAAAAAAAACATTGTTATTTTTGATTACAAAAAAAGTAAAGGTAGGCATAGTTGTCTCCTTTTAGAAATTAAAAATGATGAACACCAAATGCGTTTTCAAAAACAGTTAGTTTATAAAATATTATATACTTTAATTATTATGTACTTTATAGTTATTATTATATGTTTTAATAATTATTCTAAATTTTGAGGAATTTTATTAACATTTTAAAGCCCAAATGTATATCATGGAATTTATTTGATATTCATCTAAGCCTTTCATGGTATAAATTTTTTAAATAATGATATTTTGAAAGGTAATTTGAATGCTAATAATTACCTTAAGCTGCTGAAAATATTATAATCCAGCTCTAAATCATAATAATAAATGTTAATATTTCAAATTACCAAAGATGGCATGCAACTTTCATTGTAAGCTGTAGCTCAAATAGTTTCTGAAAAAGGCTTTCTAATGACTATCATTCAAGCTAAGCTCTTTTTCTGAAATAAATATTACACGAGATTGTATATGCAAAAGATGCAGTTACTTGTGATGAATTGTTTAATTATTTCTAAGCTGCGTCATACATGGAATGATCTTTCCTCCATATTTTCTGCGAAACATTAGAATTGATGATGAATGGATTTCTCTTTCTCAGTGAAAGTTTTCGATAGATTGTTTGCTTGAAATTAATCTTATATATATATATACATTATAATTATTATATTTTTAACATTGCTTGAAATATTTTGTACATTTATGAATATATTTAGGATTAATGATAATTTGTGTAAAAGCTTTTCAGAATAAGTTTCAAGGATCAGTGAAATAGGTAAAAAGCATATGTAAAGTGCAAATATTCCAAAAAATTTTTATTTACTTATATGAATTTATTAGTTTTATATTTACTTAGAAATTTGAGTCTTCAATAACTGCTCATATGTAGAAAAGTAATGTTTCATAAATAATAAACATAAGAGTGAAATTAAGTTTTAATATTTTTAATAATATGCACAAAATATGTATGGACTTAATTTTTATTAAAAAATACAGTTACATTTCTTCCATTTTTAAAGTTTGTTTCAGAAAAACAATGTAAATATGATTGCAAATTATTTTTTTAAAATTAAAATTTCATTTTTAGAAGGAAAGGATGTTAATAATAAAGTTAGTTTTCTTAACGAGCGTATAACATTATTAGATTTAATGAGAAAGCAGATGTAATCTCAGGGAATACCACTGAAATTAAATAACTATACTTAGAATCTAACTTTAATATTTTCATAGAAAATATTTATGACTCATCTGAAATTCACTTTTTAGCTATTGTAAATAATATAAATTATTTTATCAAATTTAGCAATCCTCATATGATCTTAGTGTTAAATTTAAGTGTTTAAATATAATTTTATTTTGTAACCACAAGTGATCACTTTTTAATGACCTATAAAATAAATTATGTCTATATTCAATGCATCCCATAAAATAGGTTTTAAATTTATCTTTTGATTTGATTTCTTCTTTCTAGTGAAATATAAATCTTTATGGTTTTTATCAAATATGATTAATCTGTGTATGCTTGTATTTGCTTAATATTTCTTTTAATTATTTAATAGAATATTCGAATTCAAGGAAAATAAAATTATACTAAACATCAGATAAATAAAGTGTAAAATACTGAAAATGATTTTTTATTAAATTATTGATTTCATAGCACCTCAATAGTTAAATTCTCCTAGTCAAGTAACTTGTAATTAACTTGTCGAAAAAAAGTCTGTTTCTGTCAGTAAATTCGGCTCTAAATTTTGTTTCAAAGCAATTTTATAAAGTAAGAAATTTTGATTTAAAAATTGGAAATAGATGGTTAATAATAAAATTAAGGAAAATAATTTTCATTCTGTTACTTAGAATTAAAAAATATGCTTATTTATTTTGAAAATTAAGATATTTTTATTTTTGAAACAAAGAGTAATGATCTTTAAAACTGACAAAAGAATAAGTTTTGATTGAAATATAAAATATTTTCTTTCAGTATTCAAGGTAGAAAGTGCTCTTATTTTGCGTTACATGTAATTTCATTTAAATATTTTTAATTGTTTCATTTTTACGAAATTAAAATGAGGAAGACAAAACTACTAAATACCAATTTCAACTATTAGCGTCTTATAAGTCCCTTATGGCAATTAAAAAAATTATTATAAATAACGGAGTATTCACTCTCAATAAAAATTTTTGCAAATAGAATGGTCATAACATTTTACTAGAATGTAAATTAGGAAAACTAATCTAAATCTATGAGCTTTTAATTTCTTCAGCATTTATCGTTTTATATTTTTAATACATGAGATTTAAAAAGTTAAAAAAAACCAAAATGATAGAATTTTACATATTCTTTCAATATAAAATATAACTTTTAAGATTAATAATTTTCAAAATTTTTATTATCATAATTATCCTTCATGAACGGTGTATTTTGTCCATCAAATATTATTCTAGGTGTTTTCATTTTATATTTATTTTTAACTATTTAGCATCCAAAATCTGTACATTTTAGATATGAAATATGAATAATCATCATAAAATTAAAATTCATATTTTACTTTCATCTATATGACTTTTTTGTAGATAACATCATTTTATGTTTCATAAATATACATGCTTATGAAGAAAATGTTAAAAAAATTTATTCTATAAATCCTAATCTTCTACTTACCTGTAATAAGAGAGTAGAGACAATGCACTAGCATGATTTGTATGTTTTCCACTGCAAGGTAAAGTTCTCATTGGTAAATTATTATCCACATCAGTTAATGGCGTTCGGAATGTAGGCAAAGAGTTCGTTTGAAGCCGACGGGAATTTCCAATGAGATTGAGACCAGGATTTCGAAGTCCTTGAGGATTAGCATAGTTGTCAGAATGAGCTTCAAAATCAACAATTTCTTCTCTTCGAAAACATTCAGAAAAGGAACTGCAAGGTAGCCACATAAAAGCTCTGAAGAATCTATTATTATCTATCTCGAAATTCTTCAGTGGTTGTGTGACAATGAAAGACAGAGTTCCACACATCAATAATTCAAGTATTCTGCAAGATAGTTGATATCCCCACCATAGCCATGGATTAGGAATCCTTACGCCAGGAATGAGTCCACGGAGAAATAATATTGCATATGGTGTTAAACAGCATTGCAATATTTGAAAAATTGCAACGACCAAAGCAAATTTTACTGCCAGACCAAGTGTTGGCCTTGGAAGCTTCTTGGGTAATTGAGCACCATCAATATGCATCTTAGTAAATGTAAGACGAATCATTTCACCCTGTTTCCTTAAAGCTCTGTGGTGTAGTTTTTTAAATATGAAGAAGTAAGATATTGAAGAAAAACTTCCACATGATATAATTAATAAATAACTTAGAAGAAGAATGACGGTTGATGCGTTAAAGACATGAACAGTAGTTTCTAGGGTTACTAAGAGTGAAAGAATAAATACAACGATGACTAATAACACAGAAGGATTTTGAAAATATGGGGAAAACAACTGTGTTTTCGTTAATCGTAATAAGGACAAAACTAAAAAACTAAATGCAGATGTCACACTCGGAAGAGTTATTTTAAGAAGTATTTGAGATACAGTGAAAGGAAGTTTACTGGAAAAGTTATATGGATCATAAAAAAGGTAAAAAGCTCTCAAAGCACACGTTATAAGTATAATCGCATTAATTGTTATATAATATCCAGTCCTTAGTAAAGTTACGAATGTCTTTGTCCGCAATAAACTAAGAAAGGAATAAAAAGCAATAATTGCAAACATGGATCCTGTTATGTAGCAATGGTATTTCCATGGCTTTTCACCAAGTTCCTTAGCTTTATTCCATTCTTGTCCAAGATTCAAAGATTCAAATGAAGGAGGCTCGTTAATAATAGTGTAAGGATTGCGTGAATCTAATTTTACTAAGTCCTTTTCTTTATCAAAATGATCAATATCTGTAGGTACATTAGGTCCACGAAAAGGTGGATCATTCATGTGTGTATCTGGTGTTGTTACTGAAATAGTTAGAGTTGATGTAGGATGATTACTTTTCATCAAAATTTCCTTCTTTTTAAGATCATTTCCGTCATCATGAATATTTTGATAAATATCATTGTAGGGAGGTAATTCAGTTATTTTTGTAAATGTTTCGAATGTTTCATCTCTTTGCATTGATGTATTATCTAATATATGTTTACTTTTTTTGTTGTCTTGATCTGAATTTACGTTTACCTTATTCTTTTGATAATATGGTATGTGCATTTTTTCCAATAAAGTCGAATTAACTTCTTGCGTTTCTCTTTTTTGATCAGATATCGTATTAAACAGTTTTATCTCATCTTTAGCAAATACACCGCTAGAAATATCATTATTTAAAGTTGGATGGTTCATAAAACTTTCTGTAATGTAGTGAGTGGTAGTTTCGTAATGGTCTTTTAATTTATTTTCAGTGAAGTTTTTTTCAAAGACAGTCGTTTTCTTACTAATAGGACTTCTTTCTGTTTCATTAAAGTCATGAGCACCATCAGTGCTTGAGGTATTTTGAGTTTCATTAAAATTGTTTCTTTTCTTGACAAATAATTCTTTATCACTCGTATGTGTGACGCCTAAAGTAGACGAAACCATTGATCGTTCGATCTTGTTACTTTTAGTAATACCTATTTCAGACATTTTATGTATTAATTTAGAAAAATCTATGTCGGACAAGTGCGACACACTATCATTTACTGAAAAAGTATTAACCTTTTTTTGTTGGGAAGATGTGTAATAATAATCATCATCGTAGAGAAATGTGTTATTTCCATCTTTTTTTCCCACCTGCTTCTTATGTTGATCTCTGAGATCTCTTGGGTGCGTCATGTTATTCCCTTCTACCTCATTACTTTGAGAAGGGTTATTCATATTTCTTGGGTAAGAACTATCCCCTGCACCGGGATATGACCGGAATCCTAAGAGAGGATTCATGATCTCTTTTTCGGGAAGGTCTTTGGGATCTGCATTACTGGTGAGGGGATTTAATAGAGATCGAGCTTTTTTTGACACCTTCCGGAAATCAGTCACCTTCATGGAATGTCTGGATCTGTAGGGAGATGTCAACATTGATTTTTTGATGTTGGAAAAAATGAAAGGACTTATTTTATTTTCGGTAATATGCAATGGAAACTCTTTCGTAAGAATTTGTAGGTGAATTTCTTTGCCTGGGGGAACAGGAACTGAGGCTCCAGTCATTAGAGTCACCCACGTAATCAAGAACAAAATGGATAACAGCATTCTTTGGAAATTACGCTTTCATTTCCAAACTCTACTCGTAAAGATACTTAGTGAATCAATTAAAAATTCCCCCAAACGGCATTCTTTTCCTTCTCTGAAAAGTTTCCCTTCCAAGAAAAGCAATTCATTCACATTCCTTTCCAGCAGAGCTTGAAATCTACTTCTAGAAGGAACTTAAAGAAAATATCACTACAGAAAATTATTTCTTTTTTGTACGGATTCATGTGTCTTTTCTTTTATTATAGAAACTTTCAGTTTGTTGCTTCCCACTATTTATCTATTAAAAAAAAATTAAAACTAGTTATATTGTATTCCCATTTAGTCCAATTCTAATCAAGTTAGATATAATATTTCAGTAGATAAGTCATTTTACAAACGCTTAGAATATATTTCATAAGTAAATTTCTCCTTTGATTACGTAGCCTTTCAAATCTATTTTAATTCGAATTTAGTTCTACTCAGTAATATATCACTTTGTTTTTAGGACACGAGTAGCTCACAAAATGTAAACGTTTTTTAATTTTACAAATTTTTCCTTCAGAATTACATTCATGTAGTAAGCAATTCTGAGTATAATGAGGGAATCTTTCTTTTATAATTTATCTCCTATTCTTATAAAAATCTTAAAAAAGTTTACTTTTCAATTGTTTTATAGGAAATATTTGTAGTTCACTCTATCTTCGTAAATTCTTGAGCAGTTTAAAATTTTATCGGAAATAAATCTTTTCTTCTTTAGTTAGATTATATAGCTTTTACTTCTTCTCTCATAGCATTAATAAATAAATAAATTCCCCTGAGAATTTTACAAAAGAATAGATTGCTCGGCATTCTATCTGAGAAAAGTCTTTTTAGCTTCCCTTTTTCCCTATTATCCTTTTCTCTTTAGAAAGTGAATCAAAAGTGCAGCTTTTTTTTTCATCTGAATTGTTCTTGTAGCTACAAAGGAAAAACACAAAACAGTTATTAAGTATGATTTTAATCATAAAATGAAACAATCTATTAAGTCATGTTTTAAATTTGAAATGACAAAAGTATTAATTTGTAATAAAACTGTATCTAGTAATGAAACCATATACATAGATAATTTAAGAAAAACTAAATAGCTATATAGAATAAATTTATCCGAATGCTTCTACAATTTAAACATATAGTTTGAAAGAAAATTTAAATATGTGCTTTCATAAATGTACATGTCATTTAAATATTTTGGTTGCTTTCCACTACATAATATATTTTCAATAAAAATATTTAGATTAAAATATAATCAAGAAACTTATTTAATGCAACATACTATCATTAAACAATTATAAACCATTGAACAAATCATGGTTATTTATATATTATTAAGTTATAGTGGAAAGATTAGTATTATAGATTATTTTGGTTTTAATACTACGTAAAAAAATTTTTATCATCCCTTTTGCAAAAATGCATTTATATCCTCATTTATAACTCGCTTAAATGAATATATTTGGATATTTCCTTTATTTTCCTTTTACTTAAAGTGTGAATATAATTTTACATTTAATCTTAACCAAACATTTTATTTCAAAACGAAAATAATTTTCACATTAGAATATTTTTAACATTAAAGTATTAGACAAATCTCATATTTAACTTATGTTTGAAAGTGGATTTTTTAAATTTAAATGTGATTGTATAGATTCGGAAACTTTTTTAGTTATATTACTGATGAAAACAGAACGCAATTATTATCTTAAAGATGTTTCTCATCATTCTAAAATAAGAAGAATCAAAATTTCAATAAATCACCCTAGAATTGTTTCTAGAACTGAATTTCCTAGAATTGTAGGAAAATCAGAAATTTGTTAAATTAATTGAATATTCAGTTAATCATATTGATATTTTTTAAATATCAAGCATATGTCTCAACTGAAAGAATATCTAACTATCTTGTTTGCCAAACACAGGTGTTCTTGAAGTCGCTACAAATTCCTGAGTAACACCTCTTCTTTTACTCTTAAATTTTGTGCATATACGATTATGATATTTATTTTAATTGAAAATGATAAATCCTTTTTATCACATTACAAAGTGATGCAATGGTAAAGTGTTATTAAAAAGTTTAAAAATAACTCACTGTTTCGAATGAACTTATGAATTAACACGTAGAAAAAATATATCTCATTTACATTTACACTCTGTTTACTTTCACTAAATTTATGCATAAGAGCTTACCTTCATCTTTTATTAGATAAAATCTGGTAAGCCAAAACAACATAATTAGCAATAAATCGAAATAAAGCTAAATACTTTTGTTTAAACTTAATAATATAACTCAGTTTATAACAAAATTAAATACTGCTTTTACTTGATTATCGTCTTCTTTACAGCAGCAAACATTTTAGAGAAAAGCTATATTTAATCAATACTGTTGAATATGTTTAGCTCATATTAATGAACTTTTAACTTTTCGGACAATGTTTTACAAGTACATAGCTAAGTATTTCTGATTTTTCAAATAATATTAACAATGCAGGTAAAAAAAAATTAAACAATCATAGAGATAAATTCAGAAGTTTCATTTATTTAATAATGCATAATTTTTGAAAATTATGCATTGCAATATTTATTAAAATATTAGAATCTGGATAAAATAATAAAAAACTTACCCTTCTTAAGTGATTATCACATATTATTTTGACATTTGTTGAAATCTTAAAATAATTTAGTTTCAGAAGGACAAATGATTATAAATATGACTCGTTTATTGATTTAATTTTAAGCAAATGAATTTGTTTTCAATATTTAAATTCATAATGTTTAATAAATAATGAATAATAAAAAATTGTTTGACAATTAGAAAAACTATTTTTCGTTATAAAATAAATGATAAACCGTTTTTTTCAAAGAAAAATTTTAAATAAAATGTATAATTCCCTTTATTATTAATCATTTTTAAATTGTATCAGAAAAACATGAATTTCATTTTTAATTAACTATAATAAATGCTTCCTCCTAAAAATTAACTAATATATATTAATAATGTTGAAACCAACCTTAACAATAAAGCACATCACAGTGTTAGTAATATTAATAGTTAATAAAAATAAGTAGTTATTTCATATTTTTCTGATTTTAAGGTCTTCAGAATAGAGTTTACAACGAAATGTTTTGTTTATTTCATTGTCACATTTAACATATGGCTTATAACAATTTAGGATGGATTTCCTGAAAAAATGTTAAATTTTTAAGTAACACGCGTATTGAATATTTGATAATGATATGAAAATATTGTATTAATTTTAAAATTTATTTTTATTGTATTAATTATAAAATTTATTTTTAAAATTTTTTATGGGTTAAAATTTGAAAACAAAGGTACAGTACAAAAATTTGTTTAAATTACCTTTAAATTTTCGAATTTCTAAAAAAGTGTATTCTATCAAGTTTCTACTTTAAAATATATATATATATATATATATATATATATATATATATATATATATATATGTTATACTTTTTCATTCAATTAAAAATATGATGTATCTCTATGAATTACTATTTAATGTCTGAAGAAAACCTTTGCATAGTATCATGAAGAAAATTATCTCAGAAAGAGGCATATTGGTATATTGAGTTTAAAATACAAGAATAAACTTCTGCTATTCACTGAATAATCATGTGAAAAATATTTAGTTTCCATGTAAATAAATAGGAAGACCTTTAAATCAGACATGAAAGGAAAACTCATAATTTTCAGTTACATTGTTTTTTATTGTATAGGTTAAATAAAGTAACATTCAAACATACTGGTAAGATGAATGCGAAATAATTTCTGTCTCCTTTGAAATTAAGATAATAAAAGATACCCAAAAAGAAGGGAAATATTTAAGTTACTTCATGGGATCAGAGAGTGTCAACTCATGCGTATTTATCTGTCCCAGACAGTGTCTGAATTTAAAGGAATACCCTGTCTTTGTATGATTTCTTCCCCCAACTACTTCTAAAGATTTGAGCCCTCTCGTAAGAAAACGTGATAAAGGCAAACCTTTTCTGTCAGTGAAATTCCAAGTTAACGCTTCCTCGAAATCGCACGACAGCTAAAACTCAAGTAAAATTTAAATTTGAACTGTGATCTTGTTTGCTAAGATTTCCAACGCCTGTGTAGAGGAAAAAGGAAATGGGGGCACATTACGGAAGACTTGCTAAAGAAGTAATGAATCAAATTCTTTGTAAGGGATTTGGAATTGAATAGTTTATACAAGCCTGTAATTCCCAATTCTATACATTACAACTAGAATCATTGAAGAAAGAATGTTTTCTGTTTGATTTCATAGCAAATACTTTTCTTTATTTCAATAATTTAAATAAAAAATGTAAATAAAATATTTTTGTCAGTATATTTTGATTCTATACTTTCATATTTATTACATATTAATTTCGTCAAATTCTATTTCTCTTAAAAATGTTTTCCCGTTAGATTTTTCTTTGTACACTATAACTTAAAACTAATCGAAATTATTTAAGTTAATAAAAACAAATTTTATCAACAATTCTAATTTAACATGTACATTACAGAAAATAATCTACCATATTTTTTAAAATCAAAATCAATAAATTATTTCGATGTTGTTAATCAAAATTTAGAAACTGAAGAAAAAATTTCTTGTTATCATTTGTTTTAGAAATATGTTAATTACACAAGAAATTGAATTCAAAGCATTTTACTTAAACCACATTTTATCATAAGTTTGATTCAGTTTAAAAAATTAATAAATGAAGCACTTTAAAAGAGGAATGAAAAAGTCAATAAATATAGTTTGAATAACAGTCTACAAATCAAACCCTGATAGTATGAAATATGCTCTAATTTTTTAATATAATTGAAATAAGTTCTATTTCCTGTTGATAAATGAATTGTGAACTACTTTTTCTATAATAAAATCACTAAATTCAGGTTATAAAGATTATAAATTAGCAGAGCAATAATTTAATTTAAAACGAGTTCAGAGTCTTATTTTCTGTACATATTTAAAAGAAGTTCAGTAAGATGATAATTTTCTTTGTTTTTACGAGAACACGTAAAGATGTTTTCGTCTTTTTTTCAGATATCCGGTATACGTAAATTCTAAGACTCTTGAACTATATTTTTAAAATTTATACCCTTAAGCACTTGGGTCAAACATTTGAAACTCGAATTTTAAAGTTAAGTAAAGTGAATATGACAGCTTTGTGCAATGATTTATTATTTGTAAGTTTTGGAACATATAGTAAATTTTTTCCACACTAACATATCCTTAGTTTCATTTTTATTATATAAATGCTTAAGCTGATTATCTAGAATCAGAATTTTACTTGTAGTTATAGAATTTATAACTATTCCTACTTTTATTTTCAAAATTTTTTCCATATTTTATATAATATTACATTTTCTACAAAACAAAGTATGTATTCTGTATAAATTTGTAAAAATACTAAGCGTTAAATTACGAAAAATGTTTTGTGCAACCATTTTCTTACATTATATAAACAGTGATAGATTTTAGGATATAAGATCACAAACATATTTCTAATACTGACGCGTATGTTGCATGAGTTGATTCTGTTTTTAATAGCTGTGAACTTAGTCAACCAAAGTATAATGATCAATGCTTTCAAAATATAAATCAGTTAAAAAGTATTATAACATCCTAATACTAATTACTGTAAAATTTACTTCATTAATAAATTTAGTAAATAATTGTTTTAATTTTTTGAAATTCCAAACCTTTTTTATAAAAATAAATATTTTTATTAGATAATTTGATTCTATGTAATTAATTATATATGAAAGTAATTGATACGAATCTATCAGTATCCATAAATATGCACATGTAAATATATATGAATTTATCCCATATTTATATTAATGTGAACGCAAAACATTCAATACTCTGAGAATTGCTCATTTATCAAGTGTTACCGTTTCTTCAGAGATAGTATGAAAATGAATGAAAGCAAACAATATTCTTTAAGAAAACTCTGCAAAAAGAAAAAAAACTTGAAAGGAGATTTGCTTAGAAACGCAGTTAGAGATGTCAATGTAATGATAATGTAGAACAACTAGTATTCCAAGCATTAGATGTAATGGAATGTCATTAGTGAGCGAAAAGCAATTCGAAGAAATTAGAGTGTCCATGAGAACGACAAGAAGTTCATTAGTCGAAAACTCTAATTTCTCTTTATTTTTCTCACTTTCGCAAATTGTCAGTTATCAATTGTAAAAGTCATTTTTGTTGAATTGATCAAAATATGTCCAGTAAACGTATTTACAATGGTAAAAGTTTACGCATAAGAGTTTTTGTAAATTGTAATAATACCTAATTTTTATTACAAATGTGACGTTCAACACTACAATCAACATATATGCATTAATTTCCTTAAACATTATCAGGAATTAAGAACGTGAAATTATAGATAAAAAAATTCTTGAAGTATTTGCTAGTGTAGGGTGAAAAATAGAAATCTTTTTTATGAATATTTTTAAAAACACATCAATGTGCATTAAAGTACATTTAAAAATTTTGAATAAGTTATTCAAAATAAAATACTGTAATGATTTGGTAACTTGTTACATTATAAAGTTTTCAGTTATTACAATTTTCCTCTATTATTATCATTTTAACTATTCATTACTGCATTTAAACAAGTTAAACATAACTATGTTTTCGCGCGATAATTTTAAAATATTCTTATCTAAAAGTTTTATTAAGCAAATCAAGATATTTTCATTCACTTGAATATTATAACTAGCTGTATTACTCATAATGAAAATTAATATGGAAAATTAAAATCTTTACTATGGATCATTTCCGTTTCAGAAAAATATTAACGTAAGTGACACAAAGATGTTAAAATAGATGATTATTTTGATTTCTAGAAATAATTACGTATGATATGCAATTCAGTGTGTGAGAGAGAGAGAGTATTTAAATAAATATTATTAAGCGTAGAGAATTTTAATGTTGTTGTTAAATCTCGGAATATACTTAATTCCCATGGCTCACAAAATGATGGTCTTCAATTTAGCAGTCTTTTGGAGTATCTTTATCGGTTCATTAACTTCTGTTACAATTGATTTTCTTGAGCACTCAATTTAAATGATTAGAGCCAGCAAGGGAACGGTTTATTTAAATCTGAGTAATTGAACATTGATTTTAGTATCGATTTGGTTTATCTTAATAATCTAACGTATTTACCCAAGCATATATAAAAGTGATTGATGAACTTTATATCTTTCGTCTCTTAACTGCTGAAGTGAAAGATTTTCTTTGATTAATTTACTGTTATTTCCTACATAATTGGATGTATAAACTGCAATTATAAGTTACCTTTTTAATTAATGATGGTTTTTATATGTGTATGAAAATAGTTTTGTCTCTTAAATTACGTTTTTTATTGTTTTGTTTACTTGCAAAAATAATTTGTATTTTTTTAGCATTAAGAATGACATGAATTAAGCGACATAATGAAAAATTACTGAAAATAAGTGTAATTTAAATTATAAATCAAACAAACTATAACTTACAAGTAAAAGGAAATCATTACATCATGCAATCAAGGGAAAATTTAATTAGGTGAGCTATGCAAATACTACGGATTTAAAAACTAATATACAAAAGTAAATTAATGATAATTGCTATAAGTTTAAAAATAATTTTCCTGGCCTTTAATTATACTACATTTCAGACAATAATTACAATCATTATTATTTTCTTTATATTTATTTGTAATTATATATTTGTTTGTGTAGATGTATTCATATCATTAAATTATTTGCTTATTTTCTTTTAAGAAGTAAACGAAAATGTTGATAAAGTGATTCATTATAAACATGCAAATTCCTTATATAATACTCATGATTAAACATTTTTAAAAACAGAATTTGCATAGTAATATAGAATTCTTCATTTTAATTTCATTCTAGTTCTTATAAAAGGACAAGTATTTCCATTTCTGCTCAAATATGTGAAAAGAAGCACCTCACAAATCATAAACATTAAATGTACCTCCACTAGAAATGTAGTTTTTTAAAAAATTTCTTATTTTAAAAACCAGGAAATAGGTAAATTTATAAGAATTTACAACTCTCAAGTTTATTTTAAATAACAAATGTTTCACATTTTATTCAAATGAAATTGCAAAATAGAACTCAAAAGCTCTTTTCTCTCAAATGAATAATTCTGATTTCGGAGAAACGAATAGAATAGGGCCTTTTGGATGAAAGCATATAAGGACTGAAACATCATAACACACACAAGAGGTGGAAATAAGTAGATCACAGTAGAATAGAACAACTGGTAGGTGTTGATTGCCAAGGGAAATCACGTTCGTCTGATTTCATTCATCTTTAAATACACATGCAATTTGCGTACGAATGGGATAAAACGCTTCAAACCAACAAAATTTTATGCTTCGAAGTGTTATGTAAATTTATGTAAGAACATTCAGAATGTAAAGTCATGCAAATATTGATTTTGGGGAATTCTTGAAATGTGTTTTGACTGGTTAACAGTACCGTATATAAGAGAATATGAAAAGGAGAAAATAATTTGTATTTTGATTTTAATAAATGATTTACACTATTACATAAAATTATTACAGTTTTCTAACAAATACTGCATGCGAATTAATTGCAAAAGAACTAGAGTTTTAAATTTTTACTGCAACTATTAACTTTAAAAAAGTTTATTTCTAATAATTTTTTTTAACCAGTTATAATTGAAAATTGAAAAAATACTTTGAACTATCTGTCATGATAAGTTGATGGTGCGTATAATAAACAATTATGCAAATAAAATATTTTAGATATTTTACCAATAAATGTATAAATACTATACTAATAAAAATCAATTTTTCAATCATAAATAATCAATTTTTAAAGCAATAAGCATCCAATTTTTTTTTTTGAATAGTAATCAGGATGAATGCAATTTAGGAACTACTTAATATCTCTTAGAATTTCTAAAATATATTTAACCTTAATTTGATTCATTATCAATTTACATTTATGTATAACAGTTCTCAGAGCCCAAAAAAATAATTTAATATTGTTTACTTTTTTTAAAATAAACATCTATCATTAAAAATATTTATTAAAATTGAACTGATGATTATGAAAACATCATTTTCAAATTATTTTTCTGTAATTTTTTACAAGTATGCAAGTTTCCATTAATAAATTCAAACTAGCTATTTAAACTTATAAGCAATTTTATATCATATGATTATTTTATAAATTTTTAAAAATAATAAATACAAAAAAGCATAATAATGTAGTTATTAAACTAAATGGATATAATTATATTTATTTTAGAATTGCATTAATAAAACTTTATGGGCATATCCATATTTCCATTTTCACTTAGTTATATTACATTTGTAAAATTATACAGTTTTTGTCATGAAATAATGAGTTTGATGAAACATTTTGCTTACTAAAACCTCCTATTGTGATGGAATAAACAATTTCTAAGAATATATATTCAATTATTGAATAAACTAAATTTTATCGATAAATTAACTTTATTGGATATCCCAGGTGTGAAATTTCAATCTGAGATTTAATCTTTCTTACTATTGATTAAAATTGTTTTATTTTTGGATTGTCTGTGAAAATTTCATTTAGTAATAAAAGGAAATAATGCATTCTTAGCTTTTTCTAATAACTTTAAAAGAAAGTTGTGAAACAAAAGTCATTTCCCTGCTGCAATGTTCACAGAAAAAGCTATCGATAATCGATACCTGAGGAAGAAAGATCTCTCTCAAGTAGTCCACAACTCGAAACTTGGTCACGTTCTGAAGAGAAGCAGGAAAAGAGCGATCCACTATCTCTCTGCTTGATGCCAATAGGGATTATCTACATAAAAGAGATTTTGTTAATGGGTTGGTAAAATCGAATCATGGATTATAAATTATTATTTCGGCATGGTAATAAATTTTATAAGATAAAAAATGTCACTGTGAAGAGTCGATATGTTCTTCGATTTTCGGCTATTTCTCCGATATATGTTTCACAACAAACTTATAAACTTACAGGTTATTTTCTATTTATTTATCCTTGTTATTTTTTAACTAAATTTTAATTGTTTTGCTTTTAAGTACTTTCGTTTTTAATGTTTTTGCAATATATTTTCATTTTTAATGTTTTTGCAATGTATTTTTTAAAATAAAATGCTCTTATTAAGCTACTTTTTTTCAAAAAAATGTTAATTTATTCTTTGAAAACTTATAATACATATATTAGCAAAATTAAAATGATTTAGTTTTATAAAAAAAACTTGATGCGTAACTGCTATTCATAATTTACATCCAAAATTGTATGTCTTACTGAAATGACACTTTTTAAAATAATCTTTTAAAATTATTCTACTGTATTTACGGTATGTGTTTCCGAGACATCTGCACTTTAGTTTTCTTATCATAGCTGAAGCTTCGTGCTTCATATTCATCCTACCTTTATTTTCTGGACCAGATAGTCAGATCTATGGTTTGTCTATTGTAACTATGTATCCAAATTATCTTCCTGTTGCCTCAACGAAAAAATCAACTTGTGTCAAAATTAGTCTTTCCGCTTTTGCTTCTGCCAATTTAGTGAAAAGGAAGGCCAATGTGCTAGCATTTTTCATGATTAATTCTTTCCTGTAACTACTAAAATTAATTTAATTCAAAATTGTTCAATGGACTTTTAATGGTAAATTTCTCCTCTTTTTGACAAAATCATGTATCAGTGATAAACATTCACTTTTGTAGAGAGAATGTCACCAATTTAGATATTTAAATTAACTTTTTCATGTAAGAACTGCATACTCAGTAAGAGTAAAAATCATTATCTTTTGTTTTATTTGACGCAATAACTTTTCGAACGAAAAAGTTTAATCATACAAATTATGTTCTCTGAAATCATATAAAGAAGCAAATGTAGTGCTATAATCAAAATACATATACGCTAATAAATATGTATAATCGGATTCATGCAACTTCCTTAAAAAATTATCATTATAATAAAGATTTTCATCCATGACGGAATACAGATGGGGAAGCTATTAACATTTAAATTAAAAATATTAGTTTTTTTGAAATTTCAGAGCGAATATTAAATCATAATCACTTAACCCTTCTTTGCCTAATGGTGGAAATTTCCATCATAACCTATAATGCCCAAAAATTATATAAAAGAACAAGTTCACTTTAAGTTGATCGTGTTTGGATACCTTTTTAATGTCCATTGCATGAAAAGAAACATAGATGTCAAAAATTATTAAGTGTCATTATCAGTGAAACGAGCTTAAAGTTGTCTCATTCTGCTGTTTGTTGTAGTTGCAATAAACGTATGATTTTGTTTATAATTTTGTTTTATTATATTAGAGTTTCTATTGCTAAAAAATTGAAAATGAGTGGAAGAAAGGTTTGTAACACGTGTTTCTGTTATTTTCCTCTTTTATTTCTATTTAGTACTAAGCTAATGATCTAACTTTGGATGATGATGGAAATTTTTAGCATATTGTTTTTTGCTAAATTTATACTATAAATATATACTAAGATTTTTTTAACCATTCTTCCTTTAATTTTGAACATGAATTATATCAACTTGATTTATTTCACCAAAAAAAAAATAATGCAAAGAAGGGTTAAAAAGTGGTAAGCGAAAGAAAAAGTGAATTAGTAGATTGCTTTACAGAAATAAGAAAGTCCATCAAAAAGTGTTGACTTTCATGGCATATTGGTATCAAAAATAATGTTTCAACTGTAAAAAGTAAAGTTCTTGTAAACATTTCATTATTTACATTCTTTACATTTTAATCGAAACAAAATTAATTAGTAAAAATAAATAGGGTTCTTAAATCAATAATAACATAAAAAAACATAGAGCAATTAATTTGCAACAAATTTTTTGTGAATAAGACGAATAAAAGTAATATTCGGAAAGAATTTTTGTAGAAATAGAGAAACATTCAAGATTTGAAATTCGTCGAAATTTTAAACAGTAAATTAATAAATTTTTGCTACTCTTCATAACAAGTCTTCAATATAAGTTATTTTAATGATGTAACTATAAATTTTTCAACAAGTTTACTCGTGAAATTAAAATAAAGGGAGTTGTCACCCAGGAATATTTCATAACTTAATTCCTAAAACAAGTTTGCGAAATAAAAATAAACATTACAGTATAATTTTTTCAATCAAAGAATATAAAAAAATATAAACATTTGGATTGAATAATCAGTGCAAAATTCTGTAACTGATATTAGAATAATTACTAAAATATCTAGAAAAAATAATTTCTGCTGCAAAATAAATGACGTCGTGCTATTTTTATTATAGATTTTTAAGGGCAAGAATCTATTATAATATATATATATACATATGAAGATGGTGATTTATCTATTTTACCCTTATAAGTTTTCATATAATAGTAAGTATGATATAACATTAGATGAATTAAAAGGGCAATTAAATTACGTGTGACAACAAAATGTAATTCTTAATTGATTGATTTATCAAAACTTAAATTACAAATACTTTAAAATAATTTTCGAAGTACTGCAAAATTACTTGATAACTGTTTGTTTCATAACATTAAAAAGAAAAATTTGTATCTTAGAAAATTGCCAAAAGAAATTATGTATGCTTTACAGATTGATGGAATCAATTTTATTATGTTAAAAAAATTTGCATTAAACATTAAATATAATTTTTAAGAATGCTTATGATGCATTTGATTGCATTTTTCAAGTAAAAGTAAAGAATTTTGAATGTTGAACTAAGCATTTCCAATTGTGGTAGGAAAATAAGTATTTTGTAGAGAATAAGATTTATTTCAGATACAAAATTTAAACAATTGTTTCTTTTGAATTTCATAAAGTGTAATGCTTTGGGAAAAGGAATGTACTAAAAAAAGTACTATATTGTGCACAAAATAATACTTTGTTTAACATTTTAAATAATGAAAAACTTAATCGTGTTTAATTATTAGTTTACCTCAATGATGATTTAATGGAAAATTATTTCTTATATTTACTAGGAATTTAATTCACTTTAAACAAAAATTTTAATTTTAATCAGACGAGTACAATAATTTCATCAATTTATATTTTAATACTTCTTTTGCAATTTTTGTAAATAATTAATTTAACACTTTAATGTGAAAACGCACAATATATTGTAAAATTATAAATTTCTTATATTTACTTTGGTTATTCATATTACGAAACATACTTTTTGTAGGATTATTTAAAATCCATGTTACAATTGATGAATTTTTTCTACAAACAAATTTATTGATGTTTTAAGAACACATGGAGATATTCTTTTCTATTTGATTCAATAACAGAAGCATAATACTTGGAAAAAAGCAAGCAGATCTTGGCATATTTTCAAATTCATTGCAACCTCTTTTCTTGTAATTACGTATTTAGTGTCAATGTAAATATATCTAAGGAGAAAAGTGCAATTTTTTTTTTTAGCGAAAAAAGCTTTTCTTATACTAATGACAAAGGAGAGGCTTTCAGGAAAAGAAAATGGCAATTTTCTATAAAAGGATGTTTTCTCTCAATGAGAATTAAGTCTAATAGGTAGAGAGTCTCTTATATATTTTGTATAGTTTAATGATACAAGGAAAGTCCGTAAGTAAATTGTGATCAAATATGCAAACAAAATTGCTATTTTGATGTGTTTTTTATTTTGTTGTGTGATGTGTTTCTTACAAAGAATAAATAAAAATCATTCTCACATGGAAATATGAGTCAATTCCGCTTCTGAGTAGATTGAAAAAAATCAAATTTGCATACAGGCTACCAAAAAATGCAATGTAGGGTATCACCATAATGTTGGATAATAAATTGAATAATAAAAATTCATGTTTAGGAGAGAAAAACTAAATACAATAAATGACTTTTTCTGCTTACGAAATTTAAGTTATAGCCATTTCAGGTAAAAACCTCATTCAGTTTCATAAGTAAATTTTCTAAATGTATTATGATGATTTAATTTGTTTTAGCATGAGTGTAATGATGGTTATTGTCTTATGTTCATGGTTGCTCCTTGTGTTTCAAGAATCCGAAATTATTACACGAAATATTAATTTAATTTCATTCTTTACTGATACAAATCAAGGCAAAAAGCAGTTATGATTTTTGTTATTTGAGTAGAGGCAAGTAGATATAAATTTAAGAAATTTTATTATATAAAATGAAAAACAAGCTCACTTCGTAGATCATTACAAAACACATTGGAAATAATTATGGAAAATTATATTTGTGTTAATCTCAATTTTTTTGAAGAAATAAATATAATATTTCTTCATTTGATGAAATCTTTTGGTTTGAATTCAACAAAGATAAAAAATTAAATATCTTTGTTTGTTAAAAATATTTGTACTTGTTTTATATTCTTTGTTATCCCAAATTTTAAAAATAATTCAAAAGAAAAATAAGTTGAAAAAAATATTTCAATAGATTTTAAACTATGTTATAAGCAATAGGATATATATATTCAAAATGCAGAAGTTTTACATAAAAATATTAATTTTAAAATTTACCATTTAATTTGTCTTTACTTTCTGTATTTTGAAAAATCATTATTTTTAAAGTAAATAAATTAGGAAGTGAAAAATGAGCTAAATGTGCATTCATTGGTTATTTGATAGAATATAAATTAAAATATTTGCTTAAAAAAATTTTTAAGCACTTTTACTGAAATTAGATTTCTTATAGAAAAATTTAATTTCAAACTATTCTAAATAATAACTAACTTAACATAAAGGTAGAAATAATCACCGATTTAAACAGACAATCAGCTGTAAATTTTGAATGGAGTACATACATGGAAAATTATTAGGATGCCTAATGAATTATATTAAAATATATGTAAAAGTACAGGAATGAAGTAAATTTAAGAAAACCTAATATATTGTTGATCAATTCAGTAAGCTAATGTAAGTCATGAAAACATTAGTTTATCTGATGATTTAGAGTCGTGGTGTGATTACGTGAATTGTTTTACTCTGAATTTCCATTAGCAGACTTGCTATAAGCAGTGATAACCTCCTTCATAACTTTCCTCTCAGTACCACTTACTTACCAATATTAAAGGGTAGGGTAACTCTGTAATGGATTAATGGAGGGGGAACATTTACCGTAAAAGAGCTTAGCTAAGTTATTCCTTCTAACTCTTGTATGATATGATAGGTACATTGTTAAAGGTTTTCCCTTTATTTTCTTCCTCTCTATTCCAAAGTATTAATTCGGTTCGTTATAACTAATGAATTTGCTTAAGGTAAAGTGCATTACCCTATTAACTATTTATGCAAACATTAAATTAACATATTGGTTATTAAATAATTTCATCCGGAGTTTTAGACAAATATTGTACTATCATGTAATATATATTATAAAACTATAGAAGAGCAAATAGATCTATAAAAGAAACAGTTCTTACAGTATTTTTATAAACTGAAATCATCTTATAAAATAAGATAAACCATTTTATAAAATAAGATTAAAAACAAGTCTATTATCTTAAAAATTCTATACTTAAAATAATCAGCTCTTTAAAAAATAAAAAAAGTAAGAAGTTGTTACAACTACTAATAGTTGTTAGAAAAAAGTTGTTATTAAACTTTATCAAATTCTCTCATATATTGTTAATTACAGAACATGTTAATTACAGAATTGTTAATTACAGACCAGAGATAACATGCTCACAAAATTTGAAATAGCTTATACGAAAATTATTTCAACTATACGAATTAATTACAAAAAAATGTATGTGTTTTGTAAATAAATATAACTTTTATGAGATTTATGGAATTTTTATTAATTGGATTAAATATATTTTTTCATAAAAGGGATTTGTAACATTTTAGATACTTAAATTTTCAGTTATTAATCCAAAAATAATATTGTCAATAGTGCACAATATTTTAATAACTCATACCACATTTCTTAATTAAAATTTTAATAAAGAGAATTAACGTTTTAATAATTATATAAAATTTTCATAAATAGAATTCATTAATAAATTTAATATTATTGAAACTTCTGCGACTATTTTAAAGGCGTTTGATAATTTGAAAAATTAAATTCATATATTTTACAAAGTAAATTGCTACTAGATTTTCGTACAACAAACTAAAAAAAATTTTTAATTTAAAAAATTTTTTAAAATTTTTAAAAAAAATTAGGAAGAGTAATCAGTGTATGAAACAGTATTTTATTCTTTCCTACTAAATAATTTTCCATTCAATTTTTCATTCAATTTAACTTATTATAAATAAAATGTATTTACGAATAAGCATGGGATAAAAATGTAATGAAATTCTGGAAAAAATTTACTTAAGCAAACAAGTATATAATTCATTATATATGTGTGCTTGATATAATCAATCCTAGATAATATTAAAGCACAATTTGATAATAATTATATTGAGAAAAGCTTGTTATTACGCCTTATAAATCAAACATTTCACTAATAAAATAAATATGACACTCATTCCTACATTTTAATTATTCTATGAATCTAAATCTAATTCGTAACATATAAAACAAAAACAATTGTTAAAAAGTAGAAATTAATCAGAAGTTTCTTTATAAAGAATACATCATTTTAATAATATAATTGTGCTAATCATATATTAATGTATGAAATTTAATACACACATTTAAATATTACGTATTACGTATTTCTAATGTTCATTTCGTCAAATAAAAATTATCGTTAGGCAGAATAAAAGGTTCACATTTTTAAAGCTTAAGAATTTGATCTTCAGCACTTAATTTTTGTATACTTTGTAGAGAATATGATTTTTTGATTCAAAAGAAAATGCCACGTGTAACATCTGATGCAGGGTGCGAGCATTATGAGGTTCGTAAATCGTTGTTATGAACTGAAAAGACGTACTAATGTCTTCTAAAAAATGACACTATTGATAAGGAAATTAAAATATTTAAAAGCTTACTTTTGATAAAATTTTAACGAAAAAAACCAGAGCTTGAAATACATTTAATGCAAAAATAGAACCACGATTTAAAGATTCTTTTTTTTACAGTTAATATATAAACTTGCTTAATAAAACATATGTTTAAATCACACCTGTTTATATATAACATATAAATAGAAATTTATTGTAATAAAGTACTTAAATAACGTTTTATTAAATTCTAATAATTTTCTATTAGTTAACACTAAATATTTTTAGAATAGGAAACAAAATTTACACGTGTGTGATAAATGTACAATAATATTAAGATGAGTATTCAAAATCCAGATATTCTTAAACATTATTTAAAAACAATCAAAGTATACTGAACATAGAACAGATAATGCTTTATAATCAAGTAGATATTACAAAATATTAACTATGACATAATTATTCTTATAATTAGACTCATTATAATATCGAAATCTAAAATAGTAGTTGCATATTAGAAAAATAAAAAACGTGGCACAAAGCAATAAAATTTCATACCTGAAAAAGATTTATATTTTAGATTAGTTTTTTATTAGTGATAAAAAAATAAGAAAACAGCATGAATAATTTTTAGGTAATAATATCGTATCCTTCCTTTTGTTATAATGACAGCAGGTTCAAATGGTTATTATACTTTCTCAACGAGGATCTTCGAAGTTCAAAAAGAGTTCATATATAGGAGTTTTTATTTTCCAGGTTTAGACGCTATTTTTATGTAAACCATTAAATTTTGATAAACAGTTAAAAATATTCCTGAATTCCTAAAGTATTATTGCTAGATAATAATAATTGACCATGTTTCTATACAACATCCACTTCTGAAATCAATATTTTACAAAAGATATATCCATAACGCTTTTAGAGCTCATATCCCTGCTTTACATTATAGAAAAGGACTCTTCGTTCAGGGTAATATTCACGAATTTCGCCTGGTACTTCTCCCTCCTTAATTAAACTTGATGTGCCAAAATTACTGAATAATGATGACAGAACACACCACCGCCTCTGAAACGAGCAAATTTAAAGTTAATTATCTACGCGTCTTCCTATCTTATCATCATTATATTGATTGTGAATGGACTCGTATTTTCATCTACACTCACATGTTATTGTGTTGAAGCCGTTATGTTAATATTCTAATTCACAACCTCTTGACAATATCAATGGAAACCGTTAGAAGAATGATATTTTCTGAATTCTTCTATAACTTCCTAATAATGGAAATAACTCGATGTATTTTTGACAAATTCATATAAGTTTAGGACTATTCAATAAAGTGTCACTAATTTTTTAAAGAAATTGTAAATAGGTTTTAATTATTCTTAATCCAACGTTGAGAGAAATTTCTATGAAATGTTATAATTGTAAAAATATCATTAAAATGTGATGTCAATATAAATTATATTACAATAATGAAATTACCACCGAAAATTCAAGTATTATCTCTTTACTGTTCAAAATCCAGAGAGTTAGTATGCAAAAATGGGCAATTTTTATATTTTCAGAAATGAGCAGATAATGAATTCAAATTTAAAATTATAAATTTTTAAACTGTACTGTAAGGTTCTTGAAAAAGTTTTAAAAACCATTTTTATAGTTAATTTTAAAATTGTGCTATTTCAAAAAAAAAAAAAAGTTTAGTAATTTCAGAATATTAATCTTTTTAAAAAGTAAAGTTTCATTACTTTATTTTTAAATTTTGTCACTTTATCTTTGCAACAATTTTGATATCTAATTTAAATTAATATTTGTATTATTTAAAATTATATCAAAAATAATTATTCAAATAATGCACTTATAATTGGCATCATATTTTTCATGTTTTTGCTTACATATTCCTCTTGCAATAAGACATAAATATGAAAAATAACAAAAATATTAAAATATGAAAGTATACAAAAATTTCAAAGTATCATTTAATTAATCTCTGATTAAAATATTCCTTTTTCTCTTTGATTATAAACATCATAGACCTTTATAAATGTAAAACAATAAAAAACAATTAATAAGATTTAAAAAAATTTAAATTTTTGATGCTTTAATAGATGTATATAGGAATGAAAATAATACTTATTTTACATCCACTGAAATAATATGAAGTAAAAACACTAACTTGATTTGGTAGCCTTTATAATAAAATTTTTAATGAATCCCAAAACATTATTTTTTTGCAGTTTTAGTTTAAAATATAAGAGCTTAAGTTTGCGGAAATAGTCCGCTATTTCGCAAAGAAGTCCAAAACTTGTTTTGATTTAATTATTAACATTTTACCGGTTAACATTCTATACTTCTTTTAAGCAGTTTTTAATGTTTTATATCACTCTCATGTATACTGATGCGTTGGTAAAAAAAACATGATTTTAACTTATTTTCCAATTTTCTAAATATGACATTAATATTATCGCTCAAATTGGATTTCTATATGTCGTTTTAGAATATTTTACTTTATATTAAAATGTAAGTTATTTGCAAATTTCTCAGAAATTTTGTTCAGTAAAGATGAGGATATAGTTTTATGAAATATTCCATTAAAATCATTAATATTTTTTCTAATTCCTTTTGTTTCTTATGGTACATCATTTTCATTTACTTGACTGATTAATGATTCCTCTCAGTATAATTAAAAAACTTGTTAATTTTTATAATTCAGAATTAAGCAGTGTAAAATGTTATAAAATAAGAAAACATGAAATTTAATATTGGGCATTGATACACTTATTAAAGAAAGAAGCGTGGAAAAGTTTAATTAAATAGATTATATTTATTTTGATGTAGTAGATCGATATAAAGATTCTAGTGGAAACGATTTAAAAAGAAAATAGTCAAAGTAATTAAATTGATTACCAGCAAAAAGTAAATTAACTTCACATATTATAATGCATAACATAAGTCTTGCGATTCTGACAAAATATAGGCTAACAAACCTCACGTAAATATCATAATGAATTACTTTAATTTTTTTAACAAGAACAATGAACAAAATGTGTAAAAATCTAAAGAAAACTTTTCTTTAACAAACTACGCTTTAACAAGATGTAAAATAAAACTGGGCAAAGAAGTATTAAGTAATTTAATGTTGCATAATATAAACAGGGAAGATGATATTTTCTTGTGAAATTTGTTTCAATTTAGACAGTTCTGGTGGTGTCAGATATTAAGAGCCTAATATAATCAACAGAAAAGGCTTCAGTTTGAATTACCATATTCTGTCATGTTCTGAAATTGTATTTATTCAAGTGAAGAAACTGATTTAGCATTGATTCTAACAACTATAAGATTTCAAAATAGTGCATAAAATTACTAGATCAAGGGTGTTAACCTAGGATATTACCTCCTATGCTTCCAAACTACACAATTTTAGAAAATGACATGTCTTTACAAATATCAAAAGTCACAAAAACAATGGTTTGTGATTGTGTTTTATATATAGAATGAGATAAAATGTAAATATTTGATATAAAATTTAGACATGAATTAAACATTTATGAGGATTAGTATTTGATCTATAATAAGACAGCAATTTTGTTGCGTTTAAAAAAAATGATGAACTCAACATGATTGTAATTCAAATTTCTCAAACACAGTTGTTTCTTACCACCAAATCTTTTCTACGCAACGAAATCATTCTGTAAATATTTCTATAGCAAGTAATGGGTATGACATTAAGTGTAAAAATTTGTAATAGAAAATAAAATTAATTTTGATTGCTGAAAAACAAGAAAAATTAACTAGTATTATTATTAATTATAATTAATCTCAAAATAATTACAATATTTCCTTAAAAATTTGGAAGAATTATTTTTTTGACATTAGCAAGATTCATTTCAATATTTTCATAAAAGTATGATTTATGATAAAACAAATAGTCCGTGAGTCATTAATTAATTAAAAATAAGAAATTTCTTCGAAATTTGGAGAAAACTATGGTTTTCATGTCATTGCATAAACCTATTTCAAATAAATGAACTGTCAAAAGTTTAAATTAAAAGTTCTGCCAAATGATTTATAGAGGAAAATTGTGTGTCTAGTAGAGATTTTCTTCGTTAAGGATGTGAAATTCGTTTCATAACTTCCTTTTCTTGCCATAAAATTTATTTAACAAGTAAAAGAAAGTGCTAAGACATTTTCTAGTATACATATCTATGGAAATAGATTAAACTGGAATATTAAGTAACATAAATATGAAATTAGAAAATTATAAAAAGCACTCTCTACCATAAATGGCAAATGGAAAATTATCATTTATTTTTCAGCTATAGTTAAGTTGTTGAAGAAAGGTTCTATAATATTTCTAATAGCACTACTTACTTAAGATAGAAGAAGCTAAATTAGTATATTGAATGAAATTCATTACATTTTAATGTTCAAATGCAAAATGATTAAATAAAATGATTGAAAGAATATTTTTGATTCGCTTTTATAATTTTAAGCGAAGTTTAAATAATTATTGCTTCAAAAAAAAAAAAAAAAAAAAAAAAAAACTAGTCTTCTTAGTTCCAACAAAAAGAGATTTCTATGTGAATTAAATAAAATGTTATTCTTAAATAATCGCAAATTTAAGATTTAAATAAAATAATATTTAAAATAATGAAACACTACTTATGATAATCTTTTATAAAATACTTTTTTGCTATAGTTAATCATTTTTAAACAATATAAACATCTTGAGTATAAATATGCTTTATTTGCTATACAATGTGTTCTCATGTTGTTTTATTTTCAAAGTTGAAATGAACTCCTGTAATTTGAAAATTTTAATGGATTTTCTTTTTATAAAGTGAATTTATTTTGTAAAAATATAAAAATTGCGAAACGGTTGTATAATTAACAGTTTTCATTTAATTTTTTTTAAGTAATCACAATATTTTTATGAAAATTTAATCTAAAATTCATAAAATAAATAAAGAAAAAATAAAATAAAATAAAGAGCACATGTTAAAGTTTCTCATACATTTTATGACAATGCAATTTTATGCAATAAAGATAGTTTAGAGTAATCATACTTTGAAAACTTGAATGTAAGATCCAACTAAGAGCATAACTAGAAATAAAATATTTTAACTGTCTACTAAATTTTCTTACATAACACTAATTTTGTTTTGAACATTTCTAGTCAGAAAACCCACTAAACTTCATTCTAAATTAAAGAATTTTAATATTAATTTTTTTCAGCTAATTTAGTTTATTATATAGATAAAAGTGCTTAACATAAACATACGGATTCTGAATTAAGAGTTCTTTTCGTCACTTTACATAAACATATACAGAAAACATAATGAAAGCTAATTTAAAATGTATTACCAATGAACTGCTTCTCTAAAAATCTTTAATTTAATTATTATAACAGAATTAATAAAAAATAATAAGCAAGTAGAAAAACATTCTTTTTTAAATATTAATTTAACTAGAAAAAAGGGTTTGCTTAATTTGTTTCAATTTCCAGAATAATTAATGATTCATTAAATGAGAGTAAAAACTATCAGCTTTTTTTTAAAACATGTTTTTTTAAGTTTTCTTATTCTTAATTACTTTAAAAGACAAAATCAAAGTGAGTAGCAGCTCATTGCTAATGTTAATTTTAAAAGTTTCATTTTTTTATTTTTCCCTCATTAGGATTCCATTACAACACTAAATTTGACATTTATAAGTATGATTACAAATGCATATTCATGGAAATTCAATTATGATTCTCTTTTAATCGAAGAGAGTCACATTTATCTATCAAGATATTTGTCAGTATAAAATATTTTTTCAATTAAATATTTATCTACTTTTCAAGAAAAGATTTATGAATTCTTATTAATTCATCATAATAAAATTTTCCTTTGCTTTATAATGAAGATGAAAAAAAATTCTGTATCAAAATATCTTCTTTTAATTAAGATTAAAAAATAATTAGCTGAATGAAGAAATAAATCACGAATAATCTAAGTATTTATTTGCCTTTGCAGTATTAATTGAAACTTGACTGTTATAAAATAGTTTATTTACACTCTTAATTTTAGGAAGGGAAATATTTTTCTTTTCGGATTATAATTTTATTGATGAAAACATACCATTATTTTTATTCTTCATTATATTTCCTTATTCGTTTTTAAAATATATATATATATATATATATATATTGCTATATAATACATAGTAATATTTTTTGCTGTTTACATAATAAGTTTTATTGAAATTAGGAATTAAATATTTTGTTTTGTTCCTGTACTTTTAGTTTCATTTTTAGGAGTAAATAATGTATTCTTTCACAAATTATCATCAAAAATCCTTAATATAAAATTATTTTAAATGCCTGATTATAAAAAAATTATCATTTAAAAAACCTAGGAAAAAATATAATAAATAATTATAAAAATTGAAATAAAAGGAAAGTTTTATCTTATTTCTCACTTAACTACTTTTTCATTGAATGCTAGACAAGTTTATGCACTTATAATGGATATATTACATCGTTTCCTAGAATATTTATTATTTGTTCAGTACTATTTCTCTCAAGTAAATATTTCTTGAGCCCTACTCCATTTTTTCCAATTAGTAATCAGATATTTTTTATTTTAGATGAAAACATAATGAATATTTTATAGCAATCATTTCAGTGGTTTCAAACACGTTAAAATCATAAAACAATATTAAGTTATATCACGTGCTCCTTTAAACGTATCTTTCAAAATTCATCGTCCATGAGAGACCAAATACTAAATATAAACTTATAAAAGTATTTCATTTACAGTTAAAATACGTTTTATTTTGAATTATGTTCTGATAGTTGTCTTTAAAAAAAGAAAATAAACACAATGGATTGTACTGTAGAGGGATGTATAATTTGAATGAAATTGTATTTAATTTAATTCAAGAAATGTTAAAATGAAGTAAAAAAAATGTTACTTACATATCTGATGTGAATGTTCTTGAATATAAATTAAATAGTTTAAAATATTATTTTTTTTAATTATATTATTGACGGTGATTTAAAACATCGATTATATAATTTGACCTTAGTTGGTTATGAAACATATATCATAAAATTAAACCCGATTAGAAAGATTATTTTATTATATTTTAAAAATTTATAAAAATTTAATATAAATTCAATTACTGTTCATAAGCTAGTAATCAAAGTCAGAAATAAGATCTGCTTGGAACCGAGTTACATATTGAATCGCATAAAAATACACAGTTTTTCTAAATCTCATTTTTTAGACAAATACATTATGATGATTACATTGCTATACTCAATAAATCAGAAAATTTCTAAACACAGAAAAATCTAAGTTATTGGATGCGGATAAGTTTAGGCTTGCAAGGAATTTTTTCCGCAAGTATTAGCTAATTTAATTTTTGCTTGATGGATCTTGCAGCAGGAATGAACAGACAGCTTGTGTATCGATAAAGTTCTTATATTTCCCGAATGCACATCATATAGCGATTTCCCAAGAAGCCTTTCTGTAGGTGAAACAATTTTGAATTCTTAAAAAAGAAGATGTTCTGATAAAGTATACTTGATGTTCATAGAACTTTACCGCTTATAATATTCTAATGTTCAATAGAATTTTAATTTACACGTATACAAGAAATATTTATCAGAACACTTTACAAATAATAATTAAATTAACAATTCACTAATATAATAAAGAATTTATTTTGTACTTTTATCACTAAAATGGCAAGAAAAATTTTCATTAATTTTAAGATTTATTTATAATAATCAAATCTTGGTTAAAAGGGAAATATACCATATTATCACTTTTTAAAAACTAGCAAATAATTTGTAAAATAATGAGATAAGATAACTGAACCCATAAATCTTCAAATACCATGAATTTTAATTTTAAGAAATAATCTCCGTTATTTTATCTCGATAATGGGTGTGTTAATAAATTAAATAAATCAATTATGCAATTGAAACCTCAATGCAATTTGATACAATATCTAAGTTTCATATTCCTGGTTTCCTGTCATCTTCTAACAAAGTTTCGTTCTTATAGACATTTTTAGACACATTAAAACAGTATATAAAATTCTAATTCAATAAAATTATTTTAACTTTTTATATTTTATTCTTATTACATTTTTCTGACTTGAAAAATACGATATTGAACGATAATTTTAAAATTTAGATTCAAGTTTCAAATTCCAGAAAAATAAGAACCCTCATTACATTGAGAAATAATTCATATAGTTTATTTGAAAACGTTTCAAATACAACTTACAAAAATGAACTGAACCTTACAAAATATCCTTACAAAAATAAACTTAATTAAAAGAAAATTCTATTATTTAAACTTACTTATACAACTATTAGCAATAAATTTATTTCATTTATCAAAAAATCAAAAAACCTAACTGATCTTGAACTGTAATAATATTTAACTACAAATTTAGTTTATTCATTGTGCATAACATTGGCAATACAGTTAATTATTCTATTATTTACACTGTAAACCGTACAATTTTTTATTTAAAAATACATTTATTTTTTTAAACTAGGAAAAATAAGTCTAAAACTTATTTTTATTTAATTAAAAATATATAAGCAAATGTTTGGATCTTTTTATCTAGTTAATTTTATTCTCCTCATGATTTTTTTTTATTTTAAAAGTTAAATGTACTGAAAATATTTCAGAGAATTCGCGAACCGATTAGTATTGTTTATTATGTTGAAAGAACTGTGTAATATTTTCTCTTTTTTTTTCTAAGCAATGTTTCGTTCTTAATCATTTTAAGTTTAATTTAAATGCTTTAGAATTCCGTTTTTTAACCTTTAATTATAATTATTTAGCTTTATGAAAGATGATCTCAGATTTAATTACTTTGCCTACTTTCTCTATGTTAAGAAATTTTTTTAAGTAAATAGTTCGAGACTACACGATTTAAATATAAAAACAGAGGATCTGATCTTACTAAAATATTAAAAGAAAATAGGAAAATAAGAACACATAAAAAAGGAGATAAAAATGATGCTACAGAAAAACTGAAAAATGTAAATTAAATCAGAGAAAAAGTTTTAAGCGCTTTTATTGTGTTAACTCTTGATTTATATTAAGAAGATAAATTAAAAATTAACAATTTAATTTCAATTTTTTTGAACACTTTCATGATATACATGTAAATTTTTTAACTTTCTTATCTTAATTTTATTCATTGCTAGATTTAAAGGATAAATGTGATGTAAAATTCTTTGCTCACACAATATTTCTATTTGGTTGAAGTTAAGTACTTAAATATTTATAAAAATTACTTAAATTCCTTTAGAAATTATTTCTCTACACATTCAGTATCATAAATAGTACATTACAATTATTAAGGGAAAAATTAAAAAATATTTTAATGTAAATAAAGCGTAAAAAGTAATGAGTCTTTCATTCAAACTTAATGTAGATAAAATATTTAAGTTTTCTCCGTTTAAACTTTTATGTAATAAATCTCTAAATTTTGGTCTTTTAAAGCAGTAAAATCACTGATAGTTTATTTTATTGATTAAGATTTCTTAAAGATTATTTGTATTCTTAACATAAATTCAAATGAAGGAATATATTAAGGATGCTTATATTTTATCAAAACTACTTTTACAAATTGTTGTCTATATTTTTTTGCAAATTCCTATGTTTCAATTTTTATTTTTAGCTATTCAAATAGATATTTAGTGACTTATTTCATGTTAATGAAAGAATTTATACCAGTTTCTAAACTTTTTTTTTAATTTATAAAGTTACTTATTTGTTTTTAAGAGCCACGAAAAGCATCATGGGTCTGTTTTTTCAGTTTCAAGTAAATTTAGATTAGAATAATTTACTCATAATATTTGTATTTACTCCTAATATTTGTTAAATGTAAATGTGTGTTTACAGCATTAACGTTAATAAATTCTGATTTTTAATTATTTTAAATTAATTTCCATTATTGATATAAATATTTTTAAACCATAGGAAAATGATAAATAAAGTATATTTTACGAAATACTTTAGATACAAAATACGAAATACTTTAGATATTTAATACGAAAAACTTAAGATAACATTATCGGCTTACAAAAGTTATTCAATTTGTTATTGCGTAAACACTGAGAGTGTCTCATAAACTCACAAATACTTCAAAATTTCAGGAAAACTCGAGGAAGTGGTTTGCAAAATACCAGTGATTTGATGAGAGGACATCGATATAAGGCACTGGAACTAATTTTATCTGCAATATAATACTAAATTATTGAAATTGAAAACAAATATTTCTGTCGTAAGGAGAGTTATCTTTAGTAAACTATTAGTCAAAATTTTATTGGCTGAGAAAGCTCTGAACAGACAAATCAAGAAATTTCATAAATGCAGCTTTCATTTTTTGTTAGTATATTCTTAAATAATATGAAAACTTTGAAAGCTTAGAGCATAGAACTTAGAATAAAAGATTAGAACAATATAACCTACGCCTCAAGTCTTGTCAATCACATTATTAGTCTCTAATTAATAAATTTCAGAGCATGTTATGTATTTTGTCATTATATACTTATTTAATTTTATAAATTTATTTTGACAGATCATATATACTTTAATTTCTAGTTTTATAGAAATAAATGTAGTTGAGGAGTTCATAATAATTGAATTTAAGACAGAATTACATTATTATTCATTGTTTCATTTTATTCTTAAAGTGAAACAAACATAAAAAATATTCATAAAAAAACCAATATTTAAGTTAATTAGGAAAGTTTTCTTTTATTAATAAATAAACTAAATTTGTAAAAAAGAAACCCCTCCTCACTATTTATAGAAAACATTACCTGAACTACCTGATATTCAAAGAAACTCTTATAGAATATATAACTTCGATGAAGTGAAATGCATGTATAATTTTTGTTAAAACTATTATTTTATGAATTTAGTAAAATACTCTAATGTAAATGTTTTAAAAAATAAATTATTAAAGTTAGTTTTAAGAGAAAAATTAATAAACTAACATAAATTTGATTAATTCTACTTTAGAAAATACAAGACAGTTATAACGTCATTATATAATAAAATACATAAACCAAAACATTTTAAAAGATATAAATGGTTTTATACTGAGGTATTTTTATCCTTATATCATTGCGATTTTCATAGTTAGCCAACTACACACACACTAACTATTAATTTGTTTCATCTATGTTTAGCAGGTAATGCAAATATAATTGTGTTCAGCTAATAAATTTCGAGCAAAAATTAATAATTTATTCAAAAGAATCATTAAGTAAGAATTAATTTCATAATCAATCTAGAAACTAAACTCTTTATCATTCATATATACATTTAAGAATTTTATTGTTTTAACTATCATAATTAAAGGATAGCGTATTACCAACCATTAAAATTTTAAAAAAATAGTATCTGTATCAACAGGAAAATATTGTGTTTTTTTCCATTTTCTGCAATTCTTTTTTAAAAAGGAAACAAGAAAAAAGTATTTGCGATAAACCTCAGATACACCAATGAAAAAGAGAAAAGAATAAAAGTGAACAAGAAAGTATATATACTAATAAGATTACTGGGAGAGCTTTGCTGAGTGCTGGGGGAAGGTGTATTCACTGGTCTTCATTTTTTACGAAAGCCACGAAACATCTTAGGCTTAAAAAACAAGCTTTATCAACTGAATTTACTGTGGATCTTTCAATACCATTTGGGAGGTTATGGTCTGATTCAGTTCCTTACACACAGGAAATAACTATTTTGCGATTGAATTCTTACCGTGTGAAAAATAAATAAATAAATGTTCGAAATAGGTTTGTTAATGGAAGAAGAATGTCGTATAAAAGGATTTGACACGGTGTAAGACGTTTTCAATCTTTTACTGAAATTCTAAATCAAATAAACTTTACTTTCAATTGAAAATTATTAAAATGCGAATAGGGTTTATACTAAAATACATATATATAGGTTTATCCAATATAATATTAGAAAGCAATAAATTTAATCTTTAGCTTTTTTATAAAAGATAAGGAATTAAGTAAATAATTCTTGAACTAAATAGTAATTTCAAAAATATTTTAAAAAAGGAATTTTGTGTGTATGAATATTATTAGTTACATATTAAATTTAATTAATTTTCTTATTTACAGCTGAATATATAATATTAGTAGCTCAAATCATGTATTTAGCTTTAAATGCTCCGATAAATCTTATTTTAGATTTCTTATAATTTTTTTTCTGTCCTTGAATCTTGCATGCATACGAGAATATAAACAATTTATAAGAGATGAAACAATTGTTCAAAATATTATGATTAATAAAGAAATATTAAAAATAACAAATCCTGCAAATGAAATAAGTTTGAAAATTGATTGTAAAAGATAAAAAAATTATCATGATATCATATGTAGTAAGATAAATAAAACATTTAATCAAATAAATTTTCTAATATACATATTTCTAATTAAAATTTTCTAATAAAATAAAATTAAATACATAATTTGAGTGATTAATCTTATGTACTTAATAATATTATATATCAAGTTTTGCTTTAAAAAATCAAAATGCAGTATGTTAACAATATAAGTGAAGTGTTTCTAAAGTATTTTTATCATTTATATATTAAATAGTTTATTTTTTATTAAAAATAAATGTGAATGAATCTTTTTAATTGAATATTTCCCTTTCATACATATCTCTAATAAAAAAAACTCACTAATTCCCTTTTTCTCCAAAAATATTACTTGAATAATGAAATAAGGAAAATGTTAATGCTGTTTAAATAAAAGTAACATTATCAAATATATTCATGAAAAAATACGAAGAGAAATAATAAGAGAATAAATAAAATATTTTAACAAATCATACACATCTCTTACATTACTTGATAAAAATAAGTGTGGAGCTTTTTTTTATAATAATACGTAATATTTAGCGGTATACTTTAAAACTTGTGTATGTATTTTAATACTAAAATGACCATATAAGCTAAGTACAATTTTCATTTCATTAATTTGGAAATAGCTAGAAAATTTAGTTCCAAATTAAAAAAAAAATTGACAATGTTGTACCCTAAATATCTTAACTTCATTAAACATAATTTTTCTAATCAGAATTCACGAAAATGTTGGTTATTCTTTTTAATTGACATTATATTAAAAAATGTATATTATGTCCTAACATTAAAATGCGTGTATTAACGATTTGAACGATTTGAATATATTTAAACCTAAAGCTTTAACTAAAGTGTTTCAATGTGAATTAAGCACTAAATTACATTGCTGTCCACCCAAATTGCAACACTAAGAAAGGCAAGAGATATCACAACAAAATTTATTTAGTAAATAACATGTTGACCAAGTATCAAATGATTAAATTTATAGACTTCTGTGAAAAGTGGTTTATGTCGAAATCCGTAGCCAGAGTAGCCGCCATTGTTGGAGATCACCGCTACCGCAAGCCTCGGCATTGATTCAAAGAGACATTGCAAGTGCTCTTAAGGTACAGCAGACTAAGCAGCTTTTACACGTTACCAAAGTTAATCTGATGTGACAGCTGAGGGTATAATCTGGGTCAATCATTAAGCGATTATGGACCACATTTTTTCTATCGGAGAAAGATCCGGAGAGCGAATAGACCAGGGAAGCAGTTCAATCTGGCAATTGACGAAGAACCCTTGGACATTGACATGTGGTCGCGCTTCCTGTTAAAATATGGCTGTGGGCAAGACCTGAAGGTAAGGAATGGCAACTGGGTCCAGCACTTTAGAGATGTAGGGCTGATGTTTAAAGTTAAAGATATCCACTACCACCTCATACCGTAATACCCTGTACAGGAACAGTATGGCGGTGCATAACTCTGCTGTTCAGCATCCTCTCTTCACTGTGATTCCAGACTCGAAAGTGACATCGTGGTGTTGCATGCAGAAGCGTGATTTGTCAGTAAAGATAATTTCATTTCATTCTGCCGTCCACATCTTTCTTTCATTGCACCATTGGCTGCAGAGACATCTGTGGTTCTGCTTCAAGAATAGACAAAGCAATGGATGCCTTGCCGACAGACTACTCTAATGTAAAATGTGTCGTATGGTACGCGCGGACATTGGATGATGCGTTACAGACGAAATGTGCTGTGCTATTGTTCGTGATGTGGCTGAGTGATCCGTCCGTCACTGCCATTCGCACAATTTGCCTGTCATCACGTCAAGTGATGCAATGAGGTAGATGCCACTGAACACTTCTGTCCTTTGTACTTTCCTGCATCCAACGATCACATATCCTCATTACAATTATTTGGTTTCGTTCAAAACGACTACCGATTTCTTTGAAAGATAATCCACAATTTCAATAGGCTACTATCCTTCCTCTGTCAAACTCGGATGCTTGATCAAAAGTGACTGATTTTTCTACAAGAAATAATTTATCGGGGTTTTCTTTTTTTTTTTTTTTTTTAAATCACAAGAAAAACACAGCTGCCGGACTTGAAACCGTTGAAATCTGCAAGCCTTTTATAGCGCTTTGAAGTGGCACAGCAGGCGCACGTCATGTGCGTCTATGTTGAAATTCTAATCATTTTCATATCTCACTCTGCTAATGCATGTTGTAAATTTCATATTATTTGCATGTTTTTTCAGTGTGTTGCATTTACGGCCAACAGTGTGAATTATTCTGATATATAAATGAAATCATTACAGCAGTTAAATAAACATTATAAGTATTCATGTTACACATATTAAAGATTAAAATAATATATATATATATATATATATATATATATATATATATATATATATATATATATATTTCTAAGGTGAAATAATACTTGAAAAAGTGATAAAATGTTTTCAAGTGTGATTTAATTTAAGATAATATTTTTATGAATCATTGTTTATAATATACGTTTCAATGAATAGCAAAAACATATTTTCCTTTACTATGATTTAATGGAAAATATTTATTTATTTATTAAACATTCAAACAAAAAAAAAGGTAATTTTGAAAATCTTTTTTTAAATTGTTTAACTTTGTATTTTCAGTACTAACTGATCCGTTTCCGTTTAAATTTCCTTTTTGATGTAACTATATTCTTTAAGTAGATCACGCAGGACTTGATGTCCTAGAAATTTCAGTAGTGGCGGAAATACAACGAATGTAATTGAAACCCCATCATGCAGCGGATCATTTTAGTATTAGGCTTCAGGAAGAAAATTCTACTATCGGTGTGTAAGAAAAGAGAATACAAATGAACGTGAGGAGAAACTGCAAGCAGTTGTGAGTTACATGATACATCACAAGGATGAAGTCAACTCTAAAAGCAAACTCAGTGTTTGATTTCATCGAACCGCGTTTGAAAATAAGAGGAGGGTTATTTTAGGAAGCGTCCTACATATTTATAACTTAAAATTCACTATAAACATATACTTACCTAAATATAGTTTTATAAAAAAAAAAAAAAAAAAACTAACATATATGCCAATCAAAATATCTCTCATGTTATACCTAATATTTTAAATTGCTCTTATTTATACGAGTTTCTTTAAAATATATATATATATAAATAAGCCTTATTCTTATCTTTATACAACTCGTTAATTTCTTATTGCTAAAAGTAAAAATTCTTAGAAAAAACTGTTCTTATTTAAAAATCAATGTCATTAATATTTAATATACTCAGATGTTAATTATGCAATTATGGTGATTTTTTTTAACTTACATTTATTAATTTTTATCTTGCACTAAGTTTATATTACTTATGATCAAGTAATAAAGTTTCGTTTAGTTATAAATTTAAAATAGCTATTGTATTTTTTTATTTTTTTTATCTACAAAATGAAACTTTTACATCTAATTTCACATTATTTTTCTATTTAATGTATTTTAAATTTGTAATGCGTTGTTAAAATAATTCGAAGATATTTGAAGCATCACAAGAACTAAATCTAAATACACGAATATCTCGGACTTCCTTACAGAATCATTAATTTATTTAAATATTTAAAAAATGATTATTTTATTTGAAAAACCTTTTTTCTCACATAAAAAAAATTTCAATGACAACATAATAAGATAGGAAAATGGTATGTGAAAATATTCTTGGAAATTTTCTACATGAACACAATAACTCATTTAACAATACAAATCCTCGCAGGTAATAAAATCTTTTATTTACTCTTGATTGATTTCATAAAGAAATCTAGTTTTGTGCTATTAATGCTTGAGAATCACACAACTCTTTGCCCATTGCATAAATGTATTCATTTCTGAGATGATAATAATTCAACACATCATCTAAAAAAATGATGATAAACTACTTAAGGCGTATCCATTTTCCCCTTGTCTACTTACAGTCCTTCTTGTCAGATACTTAGTAATAGTTCTTAGAAAAAAGATGTTGATTGATATGCCTCTCGAGCAACCCTGAAATATATATTTCAGGGTTATGAAAGATGATGTGCTTGGATGTTATTATAGACCTACTCCAAGTAATACTATTGCTATTTTTGCAAAGAAAGCTCGTCTAAGAATGTAAAGCATTTATCTCTTAAAATGATTATTTTCATAGAAAATATTTTTCTCAGTTGAAAATAAGGTTTAAAAGGAATTGATGATTTAAAATAAAATTTACACATTTATGTTTCGCCATAAAACATTTCATTACTTTTGTATTTTTATTTCTAATCTCAATTAAAAAATGTATAATTCGTAATTAAAAGCAAAGCAGTTATAAATGGGAGGAATTTTAAATTCTTTTTTAATATCTTACAAGTTTTAGAAAATTATATAAGTATATTGTTGAAAAAATAAGAACTATTCAATGAGATACATATAATATTACGCTTCTATAGTTCGTAGATATTAAAAAAATCTTATTTTTGGAAATGAAAACTGATCTTTGAGTATGTTTCTTGTAATTTCTCAAAATCAAATGATATCTTTTTATTTAGAATATATCAATCAATAGCTGAAATAGTTTTTAATCATTTATTTTTAATTTTATCATTATTATTCATTATTAATTTTTTACAATTTTTTTGCATAGGGTGACTATATAAAATTAAATAAAGTTGTGTATATTTTTACAATGGTGAATTTAGGAATTTCTGTTAGCTTCCTCAGTATAATTGGCTGGAATATTTCTAGACGCTTTTCAACATCCAGAAAATTTCTAAACAGGTATTTTTTCCGGCGCACGCGAGCGTATAATTTTTCTAAGCAATATAATTAATTTCATGTAAATTTAACATTATTGTTTTTTCATTGCAAATGAATTAACTGCAGATAGAAAAGTTTATATTTGTGACGTTGGAAACATTTTAATCATTGATGTATTTTAAATCATGGGTGTTAATTATCAGAATATCAAAAGAACTTCTGAGAACTGCACTTTATCAAGCAGCAAGAAAGTATTTTCATTTATCATTTGGATACAGAAGTCAAAACAATTCAAAAATATATTTTTAAAGACGAAATTATTACCATTTACAAAAATCAAATTAATCAAAAGGTTAATATTATAATAGTTTATGATGTGAAGTTTATAAAATTATCAAATAAGAAATGCATGAATTAAGTGAAAAAATTTAGCTCTTAAGATGATAGTTTTAATAACATAACAAGATACGTACCTAAAGAAAGTTTTACATATAAGTTTTATAATATTTAAGCAACTACATTATTTATTTCAAATTTACAATAATTTTTCACTTAATTTAACCACGTAGTACTAAATATTGATTAAGAAACAACCAAACTTAGACTGAAATACCTTATGGTTCCGATAGATTTTTAATACTATTCTTAACCCAATATCAAGACTTTTGACATAAATGCTTCAGTTTTTCTTCGCTTAAATTTTAAGTTTTTTTAAACATTTCAATTCTAAAGAAATTTTATGTGTTAAAAGCCTACTGATAAAATGTAAAATATGTTAATATTGCTCTTAACTATCATCTTTACAGCTTCAAAAAAGCACATACTGCAATTAACAAAATAATTCTTACTGTTAAAATAAAGATTAATTTCGTCCTCAAAATTTAAACTATAATTATATAAAATAGACTTACATTGGAAGTTATCTGTTTTTATGTAATATTAATTTTATTTCTTGGCTTATGTTAACTAAAAACAAGGAATAATAATTTATTAAAACAAGCTGCATTGTTTTTATTCTAATTCAAAAATTCGGGTTTCTATTCAGATTTACCGTTAGGTTAATGTATTTCTAAATACAACTCATGAATACATTGAGTTATAAAAAAACATTAAATAGCATCTACTTGATTCTTATTGCTGAGAAGTTCTATATATTTGTGTTCAGCATATCTATAAGTAAGTGATGCTCAGTGGGAATTGCTGTATGAATTCATCCATCAGAAATAAGTTAAAGGAAAGGAGAACTTTTGTGGAGTAGAGGATAAATCCATCTCTGGTAGCGGTTGAAAAGCACAATATTTCTTCTTCAATAAACGTCTCTGCTTCAGTGCTACCATTCTAGTTCTGGGTTGCTATAGAAACCCGAAAACACCCTAGAGAAATTTCCATTCTTCAGTGTACACTTTTTTCAAAATAAGATGAGTTTCCCTCTTTCAAATGTTTTCCCTTAGAAAATTTTGTAATAGATGTGATTTGCTAAAAGTTTTAGTGTGGAGTAACAAAATTACTTCAGTAAGGATAGGTCTTCGGGCTGCTATAATTCGGATGAGGAATAAAAAAGAAGCAAAGAAATTCAGGTGCTTTTGGACCAAGATGATTGCTTAGCGAAAGTAATTTCAGATGCCGATATAAAGAATGTCTTTTCATTATGGCGAGTTGTGTTATTGCCACCATGCAATATCATTCCTCTTGGCACCAATCACAAAGCAATATATTTCAGTCGTAGGAAATATGGATACATTTTGATTCAATTATCGGTGACATTTCTTTTGTAAATATGATACTAGTCTCCTATCACAGCAACATTATTTCATTTCCTGTTATAGATGCTTATTAGATATATGAGTAAAATATATATAAAAAAAGAAATATGCTTGAATGTAATCTCTATAAAATTTTACATAATTAATTTTTGATTTTATTAATAGTTTCAGGAATAGCATATGAAAATCTTTTTCTTTTTTTTTTATAACTTGAGTAATTTTTCGGCTCTTATATTTTAGATCTCCTTCAGATAAATTAGGAAATATCAAAACATATTTTACGTTACAGGAACATATTTTTCATGAAGTAAAAAATCAATCTAAGCAAGTAATATATTGTAGTTAAAATACAAACATTTTTAATGTTTCTTTCAAGTGGTGTGACGCAAAAACTATCACCAATCTTTGGGAACAAATACTTCAAAAGTGTGTAAAAATATCTTTATAATAAATGCTTAAGCATCCTAAACTTTTTTCATTTTTTTAAGCTTCTGTCAATTTTATAAATAAGAAAATAATTACTTATATTTTGTATGTTTTAATGAACTGAAAGCAAAAAATTTCAAAGTAAGCCAACCGTTTTTATCAATGTGGATTGACAGGAACTTGCAGTCATTTTAAATACATTTGTTTCTTCAAACGTTTTTGGAAAAGCTTTGTGATAAATTATTTGTTTTGTATTTAGTTTTAATTTTTTTTTAAATAAAAATTATTAAAATATTATATTTAATTAAAAACTGTCATTCACTCTTTTAATTTAAAATTTATTGATATAATTCACGAATAATCTCTTAAATACATTACTGAGAAAGGAACTTTTAAAAATAATCATATCAATGTTGATTTTATCTTATCTTAATTCATGATATTAAATTTTTTATTTTTTTTTTATTCTTTTCAAATTTTATTTAAATACAAAATATTTAAAGAGTGCAGAGCACGTTTTATAATTTTCTAGTTCTTTCAGTCAAGAAAGCTCTTACTTACTCAATAAAATAAAAAAAAATTTATTTTCTATTTTTCACTAGCTATTGTATTGGAATTTACAGCTATTTTTATCAATTTAAATATTTATTGATAAAAAAATATATGTTAAAAAAATAAAATATTTTGTAGTTATAAACAAAATTTTACATTTCTGAAATAGTATTAAAGCGTCATTCTTAAGTTTTAATAAAAATTGTCCCTTTTAAATTTTTTTACTTTGTTTAAAAAAATATGAGAAGAAAAATATGAAGTAAAAATTTTATATTTAAATATAATTAAACTTGAATAGATAACTTATTAACTATAAATAAAGAATAAGCAAATCAATTTAGCCTCAACTTAAATTTTAATTAATATTAAAACAATCTAGCAAAAATTTATACTTACATCAATACATTTTAGATTGTGATTTATTTTTGAAATACTTAATTAATACAGGTTGGCATCATTTATTAATGAGTCAAATTTTTAACGTTTTAGAAAGCTATCCAATCATAAATATAGTTATATATTTATTGTGCAACATATTCTAAAAAATGCATATTTATACATATTTGCAGTTGCTTTCTTTTTAAAATGGATATCATTTTATAATATGCTCTAGCTTTTTACAGCTATCAGCACATTTTATTACTTAAATAATTGTTCTTAAATGTAAATAAATTTGTTGTTCTAGAGGCTTTACTACCCTTTTGCAATTTTTTTATGTCTTCAATCATTTTGACTTAAAGTGCAAAATAGCAAGCGGAATGGGTATTAAATGTGATAGCAATATTAGGAATTCTGTCTGTGGCGCCGAAAATAATCCCATATGAATTTGAGGATAAAACCTTGACCTAATTTTTTTGATACCTCTGGCTGGGATAGTTTCTTTTTTACAAACGGTATTTTTCATTCGTTAAAGTGAAAATTTTGTGTGTTTTGCTATTATATTCGTAAACTATTTTCTTAATAAAAATTCATCTTATATGCTACTGTTATTTAGTAAATGAACATGACTGAAAAATTTGTGGGAAGTAAAAAGTATCTAAAAACAATTAAGTAATTTTATTCTAAGAATCTAAGCTCCAAAATATGACAAAAATTAATTTAGCATATTTTATTAAATATATGACTGAATAATTCGCTTTACGGTAGAAGTCTGTAGATGAGGTGTGAATATATTCTTTTAATTTAAATATTCAGTTATATAATAACATTGCTTTCCTATGGATCACATAAGGTTTTACAAAAGTTAGAATTTTCTAGAACTATCACTTAAACTTTGGATATTTCGCTTTGCAATAGATTTCGCTTTGCAAATATCTCATATCACAACTAAATTTTACAAATTTTTATAATAATGTATATAAGTAATTTAAGATGAAGCTACAATATTTTCACATATATTTTTTGTGGTTACTGCTAAAATCCTTTTTTAATGAAAGTAAAAATAACTTGAAACTTTAATTAACTTATTTTAAATTTAAATTTTCTGCGTTTGACAAATAAAGATAGTGTTTTTTAGCTTAGTTTTTTTATTTAATTGTGTTGTACATTAATTTCAATGAATTAATAAATTATTTTAAGATACCTAAGTCATTCAGATTTGTGTTACTTTCATATTTAAATGTTTAAATAATGAACTTTGCAGATTTATAAAATATGTTATATCAATGCAAAGATAAAGCTAATTTAATATTTAATTAAATCGTTAAACTTTAATTTAATTAAATTATTATTTAATAATAATTACGTTAATAATTTAATTAAATTATTAATAAAACATACCCGAAAACACTTGATGAAAATAAATCTGTTTGAGTCTAAATATCTTTATAGATAATATAAGTTATTAACTGATAACTTTCATTCAATCTCTATCAGATTTCTTCGGGGATAAATCAAGCCATTCGTATATTGACCCACAAATGTCTTTCTGAAAGTACTGAGCTTTATTCTTAAGGCTACTAACATATGTCTACAAGATAAGAGCTGTTACTAATGGGGAAAATTCTTCTTCAAGCAATCATGCTTTATTTTGATCATTAGCGATCTGCGGTTGAATTTATACAATGAATTTCTCTAAGAAATTAAATAGTAATTGTTTCCAGAACTGTGCTGAATCATTCTTCTTTATTCCAACATTATTCGTCCTTCATACCACCTTATTTTTTAGTTCTAAATTTTTAAATAGCGAAATAAATTATCTTGATTGACACTCAGTTTTACCAGATTTTATCTATTAGAATGTCAAAACCTTTATGTCTATATTGGAATTATAACTAGTCTCTTTGAATATTTTAAAAAATCAGGTCTATTTACTTCAAGGCTTTTCCTCCTTCTTTTTATCTTCAGTTATTGTTATTGTGATTTAAAACTAAAAATAAGATTTGTATATATAAGGGAATTGTTGTAAATAATTATTTCCTATTATTTTCTATTCCGTTTATGTTAATCAAACATGCTTTATTCATAAAGTATTTTCGTAAAATTATATTTCTAGAAAACATGATAAGGTATCTAAAACTGGGCATTAGCAAAAATATTGTTTTGTCTTTCATTTTTAAAGCTTTAGAAGAATGGAAATTTTAACTGAAACACATAAAAGTTAATTATTTAGTAATTAATAATCAAATCATAAGGACAATTTCAATAAATATTTTACTTAATATTTTTTATATGATCAAAATACATGGATTTTAAAATTACATTATTTTTTTAACTTTAAATTTCCCACAACAATCTAAGATTTTTGTGTTAATTGAGAATGTAAAATCTCAGAAGTAAGCAATGAGCCTTAAAAATTAAAAAACAATTTTTACAATTTCATTGCATACAATCATCATATATTTTTATAAAAAAAATAAAAAAATCTAGAAGGGCTCCAATATTTTTCAATACAATAACTGAGTGGGGAACAAGAAATCATAATTCGATCTTCAATAATAAAAAAACTGGACATCAAAGGTTTTATGAAATAAATTTAAATATAATTTAACTATGAAATAAGTATGAGTAATAAAAACACTCATTATTTCTTGTATTATACCTCTCAGTAGGATATGAATCTCAGAATATATCTCTAAAACAATGTAATGGTAATAAGAATTGCCAAAATAAATTACATATAATAAAATGGATAAATAATGCATACAAATAACAAAAATAATGGATAAAATATTTCTCTGTCACTCGGTAATAATAAATTAACATTTTTATGGGCATGAAAAACGTTTAAAATTACATTTAAAAAAAACATTTGTTTTTAAAATAATTAGTTTATATATTTATTTAAGTTTGAGACTCAAATTTATCCAATCTAATAACTATAGTCATATATTAAAAATTGTTGAACTCAATAATTATAGTTAGACACCACAATTTGAAGCATTTTGAAATTTCTGCCTAAAAAAGCCCTTCAAATGTTTCCTAATCTTTCTCATAAAAATATAATTTAAATATATATTTGAAAACATTACAATAAATAAAATAAATATGGATACCATTTAAATTGAGATTAAACCATAGTTATAAAAGAACTTCATTTTATTCCAAATTAAACATATCAATGAAATCTCATATTTTTTCATAATTTTACATATTAATATTTTTTCCGTATAACATGGAATTAAGAATTTATCTTTGAATTGCAGAAGCATTGTGTATTAATCTTAGAACAATATTAAGAGTTCTTGATATATATATTAAGAAAACTACTAAATTTTTTACTTTGTTTTCTGATTACAAACAAAATTATTCATATGTATATGTGTATTCCACTCTCTTCCTTCAAATTTCTGTCATTCATTTCGTTTGTAGTGTTTCTTTAAGCATTTATCAAATGCTCCCTGAAGAGTACTTGATATTCATTTATGGGTACTAAAATACGGATTGTATGAGACATAGCTTTATAAAACTTTTATTTTGTTTTAAACTGTTAACTTTTTTGAGATAGAGATATGTTATTTTATTCTTTCTATTGTGTTCTAATATATTTCCCGCTATACAGAAAATTACATATTTTGAAGTTTTGTATTGAAATAAAAATGTTTCTGAAATCATTCCTATTTACAACAAATTTATTTAAGAAAACAGAAAAATCAAAAGAAATCGATTTTAATATTATTTTAGAGTTTTTCATTCTGATATTTTTCCTTATATTTTTGAACTATTCATGATGTTTTTACATTTCCTTATTTACGTTTAATTGAAGATTTGACTGAAATAATAATGAAGTTCTGAAAAAAGAAATTGAATAATAAAGATATTTTCTTATATAACAGATTTTCAGAATTTATAATTTATATAGTAAAGAATACAATAAAATAATTATCAAAATATTATAGTTTTACCAACCAGTACGAAATAAAAATTTTCATTTGATTTTCATGTCATACAAATTTTTAGAATTTTAAAATGGTTTATACGTAAAAACGTTTTAAAAGTTACGTTTACGTTTTAAAAGGATTTATTCGTAAATATCTGAATATGGTTTTGTAACGTTTATAATGTTTAGAATTTTGATATAACACTTTATTCTTGAAACTATATTTATGCTCATTTTAACTATGCAGATATTCTAAACTCATACACATGCATTCATTAATATTTTTGTAAATCAATTCCAGCTTCCTTTAAATTTTTCTTTTATTAATTTTTTCATTCTTTTTCTTATAGACAATTATCTATTTATTTCTGGAAATCAATACATAGTTTTATATGTGAAAGATAATTTGCGTGTATAGATAGTGTTTCCTTAAAAAATTAGAGTAACATTTGTAGTATTTTATATTTAAATAAACCTATGTATAAAAAGCGTTTAATGTATTTGAAAGAAAAAAAAAGCTAAATGTATGTGCAATATAATAAGCCCATTTAAAAATTCAAATTTAAATGTTTAAAAATATTTAAAATTAAAATTAAGCAATATTATTAGAAAAATAAACCTTTTATATTTATTGAGTATATCAATATAAATAAATTTGATTTCTGAAGTTCTTGAAAATGTTATAAATACATAAATTAAAATAATAATTATTTATATATTATAAATTAGTTTTGGAAACGTAAATTCCTATAAGTGTTAGAACATAAGAGGCTATGAAGATTAAAAACTGTTATAATTCAATATAAGATGTATTTTAAACTGATTGCTTTATCTATGAAATATTTGATGATTTCTTAATATTAAAAAATTTAATCTGGAATTACAAATAAAGGCAGTTATCTTCTTATATTTGCTTAAACTTCAAAGTCCTATTCTTTTTATTGACAAATTTCAATCATTTTTCAGGGACAAATTCATAAAATTAATAATTTATAGGAAAGATAAACACTAAAATTAATATGATAGTAAAAATCAAAAGGAAGTAATTTTTTCATTAAAAACATTTTAAATGATAGCATCAGAAATTAAACTAAGTAACAGAGAAATAATTTAAGAATATATGAAACTATTAAACAAAGAAAATTAATTGAATATATATATATATATATATATATATATGCACGCAAGTATGTATGTATATGTATTACTATGTATTTTTGAATAAATAACAATAGTTCATTTCAATGACATTTAAATAGCCTAGTAATAAACTTATGAACAAATATTTTAATTGTGTCAAACAAATAATTGAACTACTCTGTCACAAATTTTAGAATAAATTCCAAAAACTGGAAAAAACGATAATAACAAATTAATTTTTAAATTTCTTGAAAGATAATAAAAAGATAATTTTGGAATGTTTTGTCGATTTCTAAATTAACTACCGCAGATTATAAATAATAACAAAACAATTTTTAAATTTCTTAACATTGAGGACCTTTATACTTCTTTGAATATTTTTCAATACCAAAATCGCTTTCTTCCTTCATTAGAAAATTTTAAATATTACAATTTTTTAGTGTTTCTTTAAGTCAATTTAATACTTATGTAATAACAAATATAATAATATTTCAAAGATTCAACTATTGTAGGTTATTAACGTTAACATTGTAATGAAGAGAAATTAATCCAACGTATTTTATTTAATGAATATTTATTTCTCAAAAATTATTTATAAATTAAAACAAAAATTAAAATCTTCATGATAATTGACTGTGGAGTTTAGGTATATTTAAAGCTCTTTATATTTATTGATCATAGTAAAAAGTTTTATTTTACTTAATTTTATGTGGTTTTTCATGATCTTAGTTGATATGTATTTCATTTCTAAACTAATGTGTTCAATAGAATTTTTCAGGAATAAAAACAATGTGAAAATAATATGATTTTTATTTCGTCTTTTGAATCCTGAGCATATTTTATACATTTATTCATTTTTCTACAGTAAGAAAAATGAATACTTTCACATCCCCCTTCCTAAAAAAAGTATAAGTGAAAAAGACAATCACTTAGTATTCAACAAATCACTATTCAACAACAGCGGAATTATCATAAAGGAAGGGGGAATATTCCCTGAAGAAATAAACTGAACCAAGAAAATTCTCTCTTCAATATTTTCCTTAACCCGATCTCTAATGAAGGTAATAAGTTTGATCAATAATTTTTTTCCAGTCAAAACTTTTTGTACTCCTTTTTACAAAATATTAGCTTAAGGATTGCTTTCATTAAATAATCTATTTAAGTCTTTTGAGAGAAATTAAGTATTTAATAACATCTATAATATATAAAATGCCTTTTTTAAATTATATTACATCTAAAACTTTAATAAAAACCTTGAATAATAGAATCCATTGAAAGCTTATGTGATATAGGTTATGTAAGTAATTAATTAAATAGAGGAAACTCTACGGCCAACGATTTTCAATAAATAAAAGTTTCAAAACTTTTAAATTTAAAAAAATCGTTTTTAAAATTACATGAGGAAAACTTAAAACTCGACTTTTTTACAACTTGTTTAAAAATATTTACATTTTAATAAATTAATTTTAAATTTATATAATAGCCATTTTCTAGTTATAACTTTGTTGTTATTATTTATTACGACTTAAGGGTTTACATACTGTGAATGAGATAAGTATATCACCATAGTGTTTCCGTATCTACATGTTTGCAATTAATCTAAGCATAGGAATCCATTCTATGCTCTAAGCAGGGATAATGTAAATTTCTCACGAATGTTCAAATTAGGATATTTGCTGTGTTTCTGAAATTATTATTTAAATTTAAGGCTTTCTTTGTGATTTCTGGAATAATTACACAAACTAGATTCCATTAAATTAATGACAATTAAATAGGCACGGATTGCGATAAAAGTTACTCATTATTGCATTAGCGGGAAAGACATACATAGTTTATTAGAAATTGAAAGAACAGCTGAACAACTACGATCCCATAATGCAACACTGCTTAGACTCATTCCAGATTAAGGAAGCTACTCGAGATAATTGGATTTCCCATTTTAATTCATCGTTAGATTTTAATCGCAACATCTTGATTCAATCTAGACATGCTTAAAATTTCTGTGTAAGATTTGAATTTAAGCCCACTTGTTTTCTTATGAACCAAGCAAATTTAACATATTAAACACAAAGGTCTTTAACTTCCATCTAAAGATTTGGATTAGAGATCCACAACTCTTCAAACAGTATATAATTAATAGAAAATATTTTTATTCATCCTTAAGATGCGCAATTAACACTAATATTTATTATTTCTACAAGTTCTTCAGTTATGTTTCAAGTTAAGATAGTTATGTAACTTACTGACATTAAAATATCACATTTTAAAATGCTGTAACACACAGCAAAGAATATAAATTAATATATTTATATTTAGCATCTTTTATGTATTTACAAAGGTAATAATTAATGATAGAATTTCACACCAAAATTAATTTTAAGTTAATAATTTTTTCAAATGACGACAGTTCCAAAATCAATAGTGTTAAAGATAAATATATTACTATTGATTATATATTTTACTTCCAACTCACGTCTATATAACTCATAAAATCTTCATGATATTATTAAAATCATTCTTTGAAAATGTATTTTGAAATGTTTGCCATCTGTAAAATTATTTAAAATATTTACTTGTTTATAAAAATTATTTGTATTTTTAAACTTTATTATTGCTTTTGAATATACTTTTACTATTTTTAAGCTTAATTTTTAGTTAGTCCATTTTTATCACATTTTATATAAAATTTTTTTCTCTATTTTAATTTTTTCATCTATTTGAAATTCCATAATTACTTTATACATTTAAAAAATAACAACTTTTAAATTTTTAAGCAAAAAGATTATAAGCTAATTTTAGTTAAATACATAAATTTTAAAATCAATGAATCAATTTATATATCTCATTATTACGTTTACAAATTCAAAATTACTGTAATATGCGTTTATATGTGTAGCATAAGATTTTCTTCCAATTTATATAAATAGTATGTCCATATTTTTCATTTAATTGTATTTGTCATTAATTAGAATTTATTAAATTCCCATTTTCTCATTTAATAAATTATCATTAAACCAGAAATTATAAAATTATAGTGAAAGTTTTTAATTAATTTTATTATTAATGTAATTTTTTTTAAAAAATAAAAAACATTTCTTACTTAATAATTTATACTTAAACTGATTTCATAAGTTTTGAACATTTAGTAAGTATTGCCTTAAGAAGCTTCAATAAAACTGAAATATTTATATTTTAAACTCTTAAAACCAATAACTACTTTGATATCTTATTTAAAAATAAATTTTAAAGACATATTTCATTTTAATATGTTGATTCAGCAAACATAAAAGAAAAAATAATAATTAACTGATTTGATTAATTAGTTTTTAATAGTTTTCAATAGATGTTAAAATGTACGTGTAATTTTTGAAATAAAATATAAAACACTGCTATTTTAGAAATTTTTTTACATTGATTTAACTTCTTAAAAGCTTTCATAAAGTTTTATTGTAAAATGTTTCCTATTTTTCGAAATCTTGGGTAATATATATTTCTAATTTTATTAAATTTATATTTCACATCAATATATGAGAAATAGGAACAACAACAAACGTTCCGTATGTTAATATTAACTGTTTATCATTTTATCATGGATAAGCGACTTTTGTTCACTAATGTTACATAAAAAGGATTATTAAGTAGTTAACTTCACAAGTTAGGTTTTTTTAAGTATATAGATCCGAATAAATTATAATGTAGCTCTTATTGAGTATTTTATTCAATAAGCATGTAGAAAAATAATTAAAAAGTACCGTAGTATCCGTGAAAATACCTGGATTTAATATAACCTTTGTTTCGCTAATTTTTTTCATATATGTTACAAAATAAAAAATAAAAATGTTCCTCTATATCAATCAATCAATCAAATAGAAGGAAAAATAAAATAACGATACTTAATAAAAATACTTTTATGCGAAATATAAAATTGTTTCGTTTTTCTTATGAAAGTAACTAAATGCGCAATTTATTGTACAAACGCTTATGATACATACGCACGCTCTTGTCACACTAGTATTTCCAAACAGACGTAAAGGTGTCAAAAACCATCAAAAATGAATGAAGCTACTTTATTGTTTATGAGATATAATTAAGAGATTATTGCGCCCCAGTTTTAGTATCGGGAAATTGAGGACCATTTATATTTTTCTACTCCCTAAGGAGTAAATAAATTCTTCAAACCGGCAACGAGCAGACGGGTTTAATTAATAATTTATTTCAACAAGCAAACAATTTTTAAAAAAATATTATAAATATAGTAAAAGGAAATTCCTATTTTTCATCATTTATTTTCATTCAGTATCATTAAGGTTTCATTTAACAGCAACTTCTACTGTAAAATATTAATCAATAAACATTTTATATTTAACAAAAAATACTACCTTAAAGGCTTCTAAAATAATATTTATAATACTAATAAAGATTTTTTTCAAGAATATAATAAACATCTGGATTTAATATATGCGAATTATTATACTGAGAGAAAGTTTTATTATTAAAACTGTTCTTTATATTATATCGGTCATTAATTTATCATATATCTTTATTCAAAAATTATTACAATTTGAATGCATATTACTATATATTATATTTTACTCGAATAAATCTGAAGAAATGTATTAAAATACTTAAGTAACTAAAATAAAAATAATGTAAATTTGTATTCAATTATGTCCATGCAAATTTAAATGCCTCCTAACAATAAAACGAAATATTATTCAGCTTTGAAATGTTAATTAAACATCTTTGTCATCTCCAAAGGCTCTTAAGTTTAATATAACACATTTTTGCAAAATCTTGCAGTATCGATTATTTATTTCCAAAATGATGACAAAAACGGAAACAAAATAATGAAAGTTAAATTGATTAATGATGACAGCCTTAATCACTAGCAAGTAATAAAAATTAATTTTTTATTGAAATACTTTCTTAGTTAAAAAGATCATGTAATTAAAATTTTACTTTTATTTTTGAGTATCCTTTATGTAAAATAATGTATTATCTGACACTTGTTCTAGAGATAATTACTTTCAGTTAGTAAAACTCAGTTTTTAATGGAATGTGGAGAAAAAAAATTTATTCATTCAAAATTTTATCTTCGCATACGAAAACCTGTGCATAAAAACAATTTTAATACTATTATTTATAACTGTGTTATTTGAACTTCATGTATCTTTGCTTTTTATTAGAGGTAAACTAGAAGCATAATATGTTCTTTTCATAAGCTTTAAGTTATACTCAATAATTTCCAAATAAGCAAGAAAACTTTTGATGCATTTTCAAAACTTAAGTTTTGCCAAAAATATTTTGCTTTATATCCTTTACAACCTACCTATTTCTTCTTCAAATAGCTGAACGAAAGGTTTCGTCACTTTCAGGTGAAACCATAAAAGGAGTACTATTGTTTATAAAATACACCTTACAACCACCTGAAGTTATTTAAACTTTGATTATTCATGAATTTTATCAATCTTAAATCTATCAATTTCTTACATATGTAAATTATTCTATAGTTTTTCTCAAATACTTAATTTTAATTGTTTTAGTATTATCTTTATTTTGAAGTACAGACTTTTATTTTGGATTAAAATTTATAACGTTCTATTTTTTTTTTTTTTTTTTTTTTTTGCTAATTTATTTTTTTTAAAGTTTGGGATTAGGTATTTATAAAAAGGCAATTATTTAATTTGCTTTAAACTTGTCAGGAATTCAATCAAAGACTATTTATGATAGAAAATTATTATAAAAAGTTGTCATTATAAATAATTTTCAAGTGCAGCACTTCCGATAGTACAATGACAAAAGCACTTATGATATAATTCATTTTCTTATGTTTATTTTTTTGATTTAACAGTAGTATCTTAAAATACAATATCACTAAATTTGTTTCAACACTTTTATTAACCTTTATCAAGCAATAAGGAAAATATTAATAAAAACAATAACTTTCTTGAAGCTTCTAGTTAAGCATCGATTTTCTGTTATATTAAAAATAACAACATAATGTCCCTAATATCTTGTGCCAAAACAAAGCTATATTGATGGGTTCAAATTCTTCACTCTTCTCTTTCAATTTCAACATTTTTTTGTAATGAATTTATATGTTTAATTACCATTTGAAAGAATTATTGGTTTATTGATTATAGTTATCTAATAATCTTCAAGTTATTGCTAGTGTAATAATGATTTATTTAAAAGAACACTTTTTGAAAAATGGATGAGTAAATAATAATCACGCGTCACTTTTGAAAAAAAAATTTATTTATTTAAGTTATATTTCACGAAAAATGCAGAAATTTGCATCAAATTAAATCTGATCCATAGTATATTTAGTTTAGCATTTTGCTAGAATTCATTAGCACTATTTTGAATCTACTGCATTTTTTACTTACCAAGCAAATAGCGCAGTATATTCATCTGTAACTAAAATTTACAGCAAAACTTTTAAAAGTAATTAATAGTAACAAAGAAACAGAAAACCAATTAAATTTATTTCATTAAGAATAACAAATATTTGTTTCAGTTAAGCTAATTTGTGAAACATTTTAGAACTGAGATGACTTTTATTTTTGATGACTCATCATGTAAACAAATTTACTGAATGAAAAATAAACAAGTGAGTATTTACTTTTAATCTATTAAAACCGATCTACGCAATGGGAAGTAAGCTTTACGTCTTTACTTTCAATCCACTAAAATTGTCGATAAATTAAGATACACAAAGCAAAACATCTTCTTTAAATAACATTTAGACGCTTTTATAGAAGTAGATACAATTTACACCAATTTTAAAACTTTATTTTTAATAAATATTTTTCTTCAAAATTTATTTAATTTTAAATTAGCTTAATTGCAAAATTCTGTAATTTTAAATTTTTTCCAACAATCAAAGGTTTTTCAAATATATAAAAGGACTTCTAAAAAAGTATCTCAGATACAAAGAATATAATTTATATCATTATTATCTCTTTAAATCGGGAACACCAAAATTTACAAAATAACATATTTTATTTAAAGAATGTTTAATTAAATAAAAAGTTCATATTTAATTTTATGAATTTTGAGAATATTTCAAATGGAAAACATATTTGGTTTTCATAGTTGTATTAATAAAAAGTATAGGCAACGTTTTAATTGATGCAAAAAATATAAAATAATATCGTTGTAAGAATCAGGCTTAAGCATCCACAATGAGTTTTTCTGAAAATAAAATATAAAATGAAATCTTTCTAGCTTAAATCCATAAAATTTCTGAAAATTAAAGAAATGGTTTAAGGGATTTTTTCTTATTCTCAAAGCATGTTTATTTCCAACCTATTTAGAAACAGCTCAGTATTTAAATCGGGCAAAATAAATTAATGAACCCAATGTTGTGAAATTAATAATTTAAAATTAAGTATTTCGATAGATTTCCCAAATGCTACATTACATAATATTATAGTATATGTATTTAACATAATCTAGATTCAACAAATACATGTAAATTTAAATTCAATTAATACCTGTAAATCAGGATGGAAAATTCCTACATATGACGTGTTGTAAAACATTAAATGTAAAAGGGTTTTCACTCCTGTCAGTAATATTCAGGAGATTCATACGTATTTAAAGAAAGTAAACATATGAGGCTATATTTCTTACAACGCAAAATTAAAATACCTTAATGCAAAATAGAATAGTTAATTGTTTCAAAATATAATAAAAGTGATGAGAATTATAGATTTTGCTGTTCAAATCAAAATATATAAAATTTATGTTTCTATTATTACTGTGTGAAAAATCTTATTAATAAAATAATCTAAAAAATATATTTGAACATGTTGAAATATTTTCACAAAAATCTCGAACCATTAAAATAGTTTTAAAATTTTCTTGAAATAAAACTTGAAAGATGTCAAGATACTGTATAAGTCTTAAGTATAGAAGAAATATGTCATTCATAAAATCGGGGATTATCTATGAGAAAAAATTAGAAAATAAAATGTGTACTATAAGATTGTATTTTAGCTCAAACTATTTTTTAATAAATAAAAAACATGGTTTGACAGTATGAATCATTTTTAATCTTTACTATTTAACACTATTTGGGGAGGTTAAAGAGACCTTAAATAGAATAATTTTAACTAAAATTATTTTAACATGTTGAACACATATTTTACAAAGCATCTTATTTTTTAAAATATAAGCATTAACTAAAAAATAGGAAAAGAATTAGGAACTCATGCTATGTGTTCACACACCTTTATTCTTTTTGACAACTTAATAAAAGTAGAAGATATATATCATTGTTTCTCATTGCAAGAAGGCAACAAAAAATTAAATTATAAGACAGTAAAAACTAATGAAGAATTTATTATATTAATTTAAAATTTTAACATAATATCTTTACATTTAAAACTTTAATTAATTACATATAATGAAGAAAAATTATAAAAGTTACGAGTGATAATGTGTTTTAAGTACTAATCATACAGTAATTAAGCAATATATATATAAACAAAGCCAAGTTAAAAAGTATACTCTCAAAGTAACCAAGATTTCATTGTATACATGCATAAAAAACATTAAAATTCATAATTTCTCAAACCTTATACATTACGGAATATATATTTTAGGGTTTACTTTTTTCTATTTTAACATTTAAGTTACATTGTTTTATATGCAGACAAATGTTTCACAGAGTATTAATCTTTACAAAATGCATGATATAATCTTTATAGTTTGTTTATGTATTAAAATTAATATGCTAAAAAAAGTTTTAATAAAAGCATTTCACTTGGCTATAATTATAAAAAACTTAATGTAGAATAGAAATTTATTTACTCATATATAAGTATTCTTTATTTTTATTTCACATTTTGTTTTTATTATAAGACCAAATTAGATTTCATCAATATAAATTTTATAAATTTTTCTAATAAAAATATTCCTTTTTCATACGTAATTACAAAATTATTGTTTTTATAATACAAATTGTTTTTTTATGAATTTTGAAATTAATACGGGTGCATCAGTTATTTTTTTTACCAATATTTTTGGGCTTTTAATTAATTTTACAGATATTTTCATTTTTATAAACATTTCTAGTTTCTAATTAAAGATTTAAAATTGTATTATAATATGAAATTTAAATTATCAACTTTAATAAAAATATAACAACTTACCTTGAAATATTTATACTATCGTTAATGATGCTGAAATACATTTTACACTGGAGAAAAAAAGTTTCTAAGAATTAATAGTGAAATAATCTTTCACTGTTGTTCCAACAAGTCAATCAAAAGTTTTTGATAACTTGTCTAAGAAACTAGAATTCTTTCTTAAGTTGGCAATGTTATTTACCTTAAGTTCAAAAATTCTCCAATTATTAAAAAGGAAAAGCTGGTGAAAAGTCAATTGATTGCAATGATGAAAGTCATTCAGTATAGTAATTCGATAATAAACTGTAACCCAACAAATAAACTCGAAGTACTGGCATGATCTTCAGAAAAGTGATGCATGGCATATGAGAAAACAATGTGCCGCTAGCACTGAAGTTGAAGAGCAGTGCGATAGAGAATGGATGCGTAAGGATGAGGAAGAGCAAAGAGATGGGGATGCACATCCTCTCGCACATCCTCATGTGATTACAGCAGCGCCCTCTATACGGCTACAGCAGCATTTCGTTTGCTCCAATCTACTCTACTGCATTAAGTCATGGATTGAGAGACAGATGGAAATTGAATACACCAACATGGTTCAATAAATTAATGGAGGAAATTTATTTTTATGTTCTTAAATGAATAATCCATAAAAAAACCTATATTTGTTTTAATAAAAATATGTTTCATTAAATTAAATACTTCAAAAATTGCTTAAAAAGTTTTTAAGACAAATTTGTATTAGTTTTTGATATTTCTTTAAAATGTTGTATAAATATATTATAGTTTATTTATTAGGATCTCAAAATATAGTACAAGTGATTATTTAAAAATCATCTTAAGAACTCTATCATTTTAAAATTACTTTAAAACAGTTTTAACCTAAAATATCTTTCTACTTAACTTAAATACAACGTACCTGTTATTAGAAATATTAGTTTCATTTGTATATACTTGTAACTAATATTTTACTACATTAATCATCAGGCAAGAAATGATCTCGGGGATATTTTTTCCAAGTGATTTATTCAAAAGTTATGTTTAAAAGTCTACAGTTGCTTTATTTATGAAATACTAAAATTGCTTTGTATAGTAGTCTTTCTTTAAGGTCATAGTGTAAACATTTTCAAACTTTTAAGAAATTTTAAATTAATTTAAATTTTCACATCAGTTTCATTATCTATTAATAAATTGCAAATTTTTAAATACAAAATAATCCAATTCAACAATAAATTTTAAAATCAATAAATTCACTTTGATGAGTTTAGATTTAAACATATATAGTTTCCTGGTTGTCTTCTACAAGTGAAAAGCATTTGATTGGTCAGCGTCATAAGAAAATGTTTTGATGACTATGTACAAAATGTTAAAAATTACTAAGCTGATCTCTGAAAGTAGGGTTGTTAAAAATTTTGATAGATTTTTATATAAAAAGAATGTTTAAAATATTTAAAGAAATAGTTTTATTAAAAAATCCGTTGTTATTTAAATTTTAAGAAAGAAATTTTGCATTTCATCCATCTGAGGAAAATTTATCTTTTATTAATTGAAATTAATTTACAATATTTCTTGTATATTTTATAATAATTAATTTATAATAACTCTTTCATATTAGCACAGATACTTTAAAAATTTATGCTGACGGAATTGCGTACAAAAATTATATTTACTGACATTTCACCAATATTATAAACCCTATCTGGAATTTATCTTTAATGAAATATATATATATATATATATATATATATATATTTCATTAAAGATAAATAATATTTTTGTAAAAATTCTGTTTCTAAACTACACTGTTTAAAATTAAAGGCAAACACTTCATTATATTTTTTATTCTTAACTATTTACATTCAGTTTTCAACAATAAAAATAACAGTAAGAATATTTTCAAGTATTCATTAAAGTTACATAAACTTAATGTGTAATTTCTATTATATAAAATATACTCTATTTTATATTAATCTACATAAAAATATATTAAGTCTTTTATTGAACTTTTATTGAACAATCATGGCACAGATTTATTTTTAGTATAAAGCATAATTACTTACATTTTAATCATGAAATTTTCATTTTTTTATACTCAAATAATTTTAATAATGCTTTAGAACTAAAAATATGAAAGAACTAAAAATATAAACCGCAAATGATCAAACTTAAAAATAAAACGATAAATAATCAAAAATAAAAAATTACATTTTTTTCCATTCTTAAGTAAGAAAACCCTGTCTCAAAAGAATCCTTTATTTTTATAACAATAAATATGAAATTAAAAGTAAAAATACATAAGTTCACACACAATAACCAAAAAGGCAATTTTATTTTAAATAGCCTTTGTGATAAACATAATTTTTCAAGAACAAAATTCAAAGTTTTTTTCACAGAACCAAAAACGTACAATGATTTGAATTCATAAATATACTTAGAACATGGTTTGGCTTAGCAATTAAATAAAAAACTAAGTACATCAAAAATTTTATTATAAACAAATTTAGTATATGTCAAATGTAAATACTAATTTATTATAAACTTAATTACAGTAATAATAAATAAGTCAATACATAGTTTTCCCTTTTCAGCTAATCTTTTTTTAACGAATATAGTTGTAGTTTTGTTTTTCTTCGTTTTTCGTCTTTTTTATAAATGTCGCTAAAAATATCATTATAAAATTTAAGGGAAATAATGATGTAAAACAATATTTTTATTATTTTTCTCAATAGAAGACTCTATAAAATAATGTTATTTCTTTAATTACACAAAAAAAGTAACAGAATATTGTAAAATGCATTATATGAAAAAATGCATTATATATAATGAGAAACTGAATAAAGTAACAGAACATTTTGTTCCATTTTTTTCAAAACAATGTCAAAGTTGATTTTAAATGAATTTTTAAAAATTAAGTAGATACTTTCTTATTTAGTTGACTGACTTTTCTTTACCGGTATGTGTTATTACTGTTGATAAGAGATTATACCCCATATATGATTAGTTTATAAACAGTGAATATTTATGCAGTTCGAAACATGATACTATGATTGGAAGTCGTCATTTTTGCGTCAAATTAAATCAAATTTTAATTGAAACATACATGGAATTTTACTTTTCTTAATGATAGTGGAATATATTAAATGAGAAAACTCAAAGATAAAAATAATGATTTACAATCAAAAAATAATGAAGTTATTTGGTAACTACTTGGTAAGTGAGGGATGTAAAGGCGTGATACAATTTTCATATCTTTTTCAGTAAGAAGCATGCAATATTTCCCATGTAGATATGAAATATAATGTATTTACATTTAATCAAATTCTTAAAATTTAAATCATCTTTCCTCGGGCTATCACTATATTTAATAACAGTCATTAAATCTTTAAGAATGGACATAAATTTGAAAACGTAAATTAATAATAGTTAAACTTCTTATAAATTTGCAACAATTTATGTTTTATTCATTAATTTAAATGTATTTGAAATAGTTTAATTCTGATCAATATCAGGGGAGAAAATTATTTATTCTTAAATAAATCTAATGTTAAGTTTTTAAATTATAAAAAGAAAATCAAAAACTTCTTTCATTAAAACATTACTTTAATCACTGGAAGCGAGGAAGATCATGAACTAGAAATATTCTGTTTTATTCTATGAGATAAACGGATATGCATTTCCTAAAGAACTTAATGAGATCCATTAAAAAGAATTAGAAATATACTCTTAAGAATAACTTAAATTATTCATGTCCCACCACATTTAAACGAATATAATCCTCAAAGAGAAGAAATAATACAGGAGGGAGCAAAAATAATTCAAACTGTAATTCATAAGCATTTCTCTGTTATAAAATGTAACAAAATAAAATATTAAAAAATATCATTCTTTTAATATAAGTTCATACAAAATAAAACTTCACATGCAAATTTTTAAATATTAATTTTTATGTACAGTACTTGAACTGAAAACATTTATAAAATTTAAATTTAAAGAAATCAAAGAGCAAAAATGTTTTGAATAATTCTAGATATTTTGATGATGGTTCTTAGAAATTTTTTTCTGAACTTTTCATTTTGTAATAAGAGGATAAAATTACAGTTTATAAAAATATTCCGATATAGTTTATGTATTGTAGAAACAACAAAATTTAAATAGCAGTATGGATTTTATCCTTTGATTTTATACTTATAGTTAATTAACTTAAGAATAGCTGATATTATGCAAATACAGAATTTTCACCGGGCTGAAAGAGACGTGTAAATGATGTAAATAAACTCATGTGTTCTAAGTATTTTCTGTTATATATGTTTGCAGAAAGAAACGGATATTTAGAAATTCTTAAAAAATACTTTGTTTTAATAAACTAGAGATAATTGATTAAACATTAAAAGAAAGAAATATGTAAATTGCATACAAAAGATAGCTCAGTTCATTAATATTAATGTGAGTTTAACTTGGTACATTAAATAATATTCAAAAATATGAATATTTAGCTTTGAATATGGTCTTTTTAAAATTAATGTATTATATAGTTAATAAACGACGAGATTTTGAATCTCATTATTAAGTAATAAATTAAAATGAATTCAATGATATACTATTTTTTACTCCCAATTTACATTTAAGTACAATATCTAAAATGTCCAACAGCACTTACATTTATTTAAATAAAAATTTTAAAAGATTCATTTGATGTTGGTGGTTTAAATTTGCAGTAGGATCATCATTCGTACTATTTATTGCCTACAAACTAATTTGAAAAAGTTATCAACCTTATTGATAACTATAAGTGAAGTATACATTATTACTTTTTCAATGGGCATCCTCTTCCAATCAGAAATTGAAACAATTGCAATTTCTTTATCTTACTTAACATGACTCATAATTCAACATATTTAAAGGTAAAAGAATTATTATCATTAGATAATTAGATGTATCACACAATTTTTCAGTGTAACTATTGCGTTCTGAAATTGAACTTATCACAGACATTATTGATTCCTTAAATGCATTGTGAATTCTCATTGTCACTTGAAGTGACTAGTACTAATATAGTGTAAGTACATGATTGGAAATGAGTAATTTAGCTCACTTCCTCCACATCTCTTGCTGCTAAAAGTTAATTATACACAATCGTATGGTTAAATGTTAGTTAAATTAGCGTTTAATAAAAACCATTTTAGTTATATTCCCAATAGTTAACAATTTTTATACATAAGTGCTCATTATTGTATTTTTTTATTATAGTTATAAATAAATAAACGTTTTTATTTACTTATGTTTAAAGAAAGGTTTTATGTTTAAGGAAACGTTTTTAAGAAAATTAAAATTTCTACATTTTGATTTATTTATAATTTTTCTTTCTAAATGTACACGAAGTTTAATTTGCTGATACCATAGAAATATATTTGTTTATTAATCTGTTATAAAAAGAAGTAGCTTAGTTTTCTATCCCCCTAAAAATAAACCTAAGTATTTTAGTTTATGAAAATAATTACTAACTCTTTGCAATAAATTTTAAGATTTTATATAGTTTGTATGAAGAATAATATCGTGTTCAATACTAATTCTCAACTATTTTAATAATAATGACATTAGACTTTCAAAAAATTGAGATTCTTTAATTTTCAAAATCAAAATTCATTCAACGTTTTTTAATTAACAAATGATATGAAAGATATAATTGGAACTTCACATTCATCGAATATTCAAGTAACAATTTGAATAGAATATCTCATTAGTGTATTTAAAATATTAAGTTATTTTATCAGTGGATTATGTTGTGCATGAGAAACAACAAAAATATTACTATTTCCTCATAACTTAACAAATGAAAATTGAAATAGTATGCTTTGATAATTAATAACTAAAATAAAAATTCACTTAGGATAACAAATAAAAGATAATAACCAGAATTTGAATTCTATAGATATATTGCAAATTAAAATCTAGAATTAACTATAAAGGGTTAAAGACAACTTTTAGAGAAAACAATTGTTTCATTAAAACCTCTAAAACGTTTAAATTTTTTTTAATTCGTCATAAGTTAGATATAACAATACCATCTTCAAGTGATTATTTAAAATAATAAACTAAATGCAGCAATTACAAAAAGTTTTCGTTTTGTTTTTTTTCATATCTCTCTCGATTTAGTAGCCTATACAATTCAAGATATCTTTAAAAAAAAAAACAGAAATGTACGTAAACTGCATGTATTTCTAATAAAATAACTAAAAATATTTGATTTCTAGTAGTGTATCTTAGTGAATATTAAATGCTAAAACTTCCAACAAGTAATATGAAATAGAAATGTTAAAAAAAAATATTATTGAAATATTTTTATTAAATTTGTATTAAAAAAACAAGATGTAACCAAATATAAGTATGCAGACTAAGTTTTAATTTGTATGAACCATGAGCATTTGTTATTTTCACAAAGAAACTGCACGAAAAATTTAAAAATGCCATAAATAAAAATAATTATAATACAAAATCATTATAGACAAAAGAAGAGAGAACTAAACATTGATTAAAAGTTTGGATACAATAAACATATTTTTAATGCTTAAAATATGTTACTCAATAAGTGAATATACTGCATTATATGAATGATGATAACAAAAAGTAATTAAAAAAAGTAAATTTAAAGCTTAAAACTATATATATATATATATATATATATATATATATATATATATATATATAATTACTTTTACTTAATCATAATATTCCTTTAAACTTCCTTCATTTTTACCATTCTGCCATAACGTTTAATACTTGGATATACTTATGTATTATATTTCATTTATCTATTGTTTTTCAACTATCATCACGATTTTTACTTAACAAATTCAGTTTCAGTGCAATTGTTCTAATTAAGAAAAGATAATAACCAGAATTTGAATTCTCTAGATAAAAATACGTTATTTATATATGTGCGTGTATGTATGTATATATATATATATGTGTGTGTGTGTGCATGTATGTGCTCGTATGTGGATATGTATGCATCTACCTATGTGTGTTCAAATAAACATAATATACATATAACAATTATGTTACGAATAATTAGATTAACGAAATGAAATACTCAAAATTTTTGATCGAATATGGAGCCAAAGTATCAAAATTTCTACACAATAAGATAAATGTGTAATTGAATACCGTCTTTGTCGTAAAGGGTTGTGTTGAAGATAAGGGAATGATGGATTGGTCATTATCATCTTATCAGAAAATACAATGCAAATGGCATTTCTCCTTGACAGCGGCTAAGTCAATACGGTGTGTAATTTTAAAAATCGATGGTCTGAAACTTATTATACTTGCCTTATTATTAGAGTTGATAATCTTATAAGTAGAATATGGAATTAAACTATTTGAATAACACTTCTTAAATGTATTCTTAATTGTTCTTCTTAATACAATTCTTTATAAACATTTTGCACAGTTTACTAGTTTTGAATTTATAAATACTTTTTCTTAATTCAGGTAAACTTCAAGCTTGATTGCCTCGCAAAAATTTAATATTCTATAATTAAAAAGAAATTTTCTCACAGTAAATGAAATGTTAATAACTCAAAATAAATAAGTTAAAATGTGATATTATGTTCCTTGAAAAAATTTTATATTCATGTGTATTGAGCTACAAAAAGAATGAGATGAATTTGTTATGAAACAACCTAAAAAATACTTTTTTATTAATACTTCGGTGGTGTTCACAAATAAATTTATTGTGTTCTCAAAGATAATTATGTTTCATCAATACATATAGCTTTAATCGTAGTAGAGTTAAGTTCGAAGTTAAATGACTAATGTGTCCTACAATACTATTTAATAAGATGTCCAAAATAAAGTATGGAAATGTGACTTCTTTGAAAATATGTAACTATAAATTACAATTAATTCAAATAAACTTATGTTGATGAACCTTCTTAAAATAAATATCAAGCTGTTTTAAAAAGTGAATGTTTTAAAAGCCTTATTTCTGTAGAACAAACTAACTGCCATTAAAACACTTACTTTTTGTAAAAGTAGAAATTACGTGCCCTTTAACGCTTAATAATATTGTTTTCAAAATAAATAATATAGCTATGTTTCAGCAAATGTTTTAAAATAAAATTCTTGGTTAAACCACGTTATATGTAAAAAATAGCAATACTACTGATGCAAGAAAGCACCATTTTTATTAGTTCTCTGACAAGGAATAGCTAAATATTGTACGTTATAAATGATTTCTGTTTAAATAGGGAAATATAATAAGTTTTCACCAATACGCATAATTGTATTATAATAATGCTAAATTCATTTTCAACTCAAAAATGATTCATTTGATTAGTTGTAACAACAGAATAATAGTATAATCAGCAAACTTATACATACGTTATGCTTAAAAGTGATCTCTGTCAATATCTACTACATATTTTGGCTAGTTTCCAATGACATGGTTCTTGGATAGAAAACATTTATCACACACGCCCCCTCCCAACATTGAACTCTTCCGAAAAATGAATGAAAAATTATGGAAAGAAGAGCCTTTATGGTCATAATGTGTAAAAGTGAAATATCTACATTAAACATATCCGTATTTTTCCGTATCTAATATTTCATCTTTATAATGTGTTCTTTTACAGTGATTTGATGTTTTGTTAAAATATTGTGTCATTTAAAAATCAATATTTATACTAAAACTTCTGCATGAAAATATCTTCTATGTGTTAAAAAATATTATTAAGAAATTATTCTCACACTCATTAAGTATAATCTTTTATTCATAATAGTTTCAAAAACTTTATATCTTAAGTATACTTTCTTACAAGTTAAATATATCATTATTTATTAATTTGGAAAATAATTATCCCAGAGCCATAGCAATTGTTTATAGTAATATTAATCACTGAATAAGAAATTAAAATAATTAAATTAATACAATATTTCTTGTTGAGAATTTATTTAGTAATAGAGGTATTAGATAATTTCAATAATTCTTGATATAAAACAATACAGTAAAAAATATATTAATGAATTTTTTATGATTTTATAACTTAAACTTCAGGATTTATAGTTCAGACATTTAATAACATCCAGCTCGTTCGTATTACATAGTATCTATACACCTAGAACATATCTTCAAATATTAACTGGTTTATTTGTATTAAATAAAAAGGAATTTTATTTAAATAAGTTGAAAAACCGGAATAAATTATAGTCAAGAACACATAAAATATTTTCGTTTCTTTAAATAATATTTTAATTGCTAAATATCATAATACATATTAATAGTTCCTTATATTTTATCGAAGTGCATATATTATGGTTTTTAAGCTTTTATTAAATTGGTCATATTGCTTTATTTCAGTATTATTCTATTTTCTACTTTCAATAATTAGGTGTTTAATAGAGTAATATTTTGATGATAAATACTTAAAAGGTATATTTTTATTGATTGAAAACGTAAATCTTAAAACTATTTTATGAAATTTACACTATACTTTATTCTGTACTTGAGTTCACTATTATTTTGAAATTTACGCTTACTTTTATTCTGTACTAGGGTTCACTATTTCAACCATAGTACAGAATAAATTCTTAATTTATCCATTAAACATATGATTGAAATACTCACTTACAGACGTACGTTTGTTTTAATATGTTTCAAGTTACACCACAACCACACATACATCAAATTAATCAGAACTTGTTCTAGGAAGAGGAATTTAATCTTGAGTTATAAGACATATATTTTCTGAAATAATTTAATAATGTAACAATTACCAAATTCAAAGGAAGATTCACCAAAGCTACCTCCATTATCATAAATGTTCATTACATATAAGTAAAATTAACATGATTTTTTTTCAATGAGGAAAGAGAAAAATATTTATCAAAATTAAGTAAAGTGTATAATGAAGTATTATAGTTTTATTCGTCAATTATGAGTCATTCTTATGTCCGTCCTTATTACTATTCTTGGTGTCGAAGATGTTTTATTTCACTGTTCATTCTAAGAATAACTTTTTCCTGCATAGTGCTTAGTTTTCTATTTCTGGATGGATAAAATATTATTCAATGCATTTTCCTCTGATATTTATAATTATTTAATTATACTTGTTTTCATGGCAATATAGAACATTAGACTTTTACTATATTGCTTATCTATTCAAGAAATAGTTTTAGCCTTCATATATAATTTGAAAATGTGGACGATGTACATCCATATGAAAAATAACCCGATAAACTTTACTATTGTAAATTATGATAAGGAAATTAAATTATATTAATTGAATGTTAAAAATAAATAGCAGTTAGAGACGATAAAACTGTATGAAAATTAACTGTACTTATATTTGTGTGTTTGGTATGATTTTTATCTTCAAAATTTTATTAAAAAAATATTTGAAGAGTACTTTGATGTTATTTATGCATAATTTTGCTTTTGTTTCATGATTAGCTTTATAAGAACACAAAAGATGTTCAATGAATTGGGCCATTTACTAATGCTTAAGAGAAATTAAGAAATTCTTATGTTCTTAAAAGTTTTTAAGGTACGTATTATCATTACTCATTATTTCCAAAATAAATTGCCAAATTTTATGAATAAATAATACAACAATAATTCAAGAATAAAATCAAATATAAATTTTAATGTAAAATCTATTCGTTCGATACAAGTTATTCATTTATATCACACACAATCATCAAATAGCAGACACCATGCATCAAATAGGAGAAATTACATATTTAAAATTATCTCCCCATTTTCTCTAACCACTTAAGAAACAAATCTTTAATTTTTCTTTGAAAAAAAAGATGACAAAGATAATGAGACTGCGTTAAACTTTTGGAGTTTTAAAATGTTTTTTCTCGTTTAGGAATAAAGAAATATCCATATAATGCTTATTACCACAAGAGAAATGCAAAAAATTAAATATATATTCTAAAAGTTAAAAGAGGTAGAGGAGTAAATTTTTAAAAATGTTTTGAAATGAAGATTTTCTTCCTATCTAAAGTAGTATAAATCATATAACTTTACTAAATTAGAATAAAAATGCTTTATTTATTAAAATGTACAACATATTTTATTTCAAGTAGAAACGTAATTATTTGAAATTCAAAATATATGCTTAAAAATAGTGATAGTTCTGATTTTTAATGATAAAATTTTTAAAAGAAATTTAAGACAATTACTCATGTATTATTCCAAGAGTAATTGATAATAGAAGTAACTTACATACCCTGTTTATTTTCATTCATTGTGCTATTGTATGCTAAAACACACTTATAGGAGTCTATTATATAAAATATACATGTTAAACATTAACAAAACTCTTATGACATATAGAAATTCCTAAAATAAGTTAATTTCTTCAGTAAGTTATTATGAAGTCAACTAAATAATAATTAATTTTATGAGAATAATTACAAAATTCCAATTAAAAATACAAATATTGCACTAAAAAAAAGCAAAATATTCTGAAATTTAAAATAAATTACTGGAAATTAAATGTCCTTCAATACAGCCAAGTGGACTGCAAAAACATTAAAAACTGTATCAAGACATTTAAGACATGGCAACCCTTTGTTTTTCGGGAGGGAATTTTTCATAGAATTGTCGTCATATTTATGAGTCACAAAGAAAAGACAACACTCCAAATGACGTAAATACAGAATGCATGAGATCAGCATATTTCTCCCGTTATTCAAAAAAAAACTGGGATCGAATCGAAAACTTTTTACTCCATTCAGAGTGTTATTAGCACTACGTTATGGTGAGTCAAAATTGAATACCATTTGATATCGCGTAAATAACATCCTAAGCTCTTAGGCTGTTGTAAGCAACATGCACAATGTTTATACCTTCAGGAGTTTTCTTAAATAATTAACCTTATTCCCATGTGTGAAGGAGATAAACCTGAAAAACTCCCAATACTTCTCTTATTAATCCTTTCCTTTTGTTCAACAATGGCTCAGATCAAACCTTACAGTTTCCACTCCAAAAAGTGCAGTTCTGCCACAAGGCAACGGAGACCCCAAATTGAATATATCATTTAACTTACGTCAGCAGATAGTCTAACTGCCAATAGTTACTTTAAGGCTTTTGAAATTCTATCCCTTCCTTGCCTTACAGAAGAAATTTTCATGGACAGTAAGATGTATATCCGTGTTACTGTTTATGAACTCTCAAGCACATATATTGAGGATACGTGTAGAAAACATAAATTCATCATTCATCTCCATTTGTTCGGCAGTGTTGAGATCAAGTTTAAAATAACTAAAATACAACTGAAAATAATTAAGCTAAAAAATTCTTACAAGTAGCAAGATTTGTGTTAAAGTTAGTTGATATCATATAATTGAATTATTGGCTTCTACAGTAAATGAAATTGTGAAACTTTAAAAAAGAATTTAATTTTCTATCGCATGAGGGATAATAGTTTTGATTTTTTATTATAAAAGAAATTTAAGAGCCTTAAGACTTCATGATACCTGAAAATAATAAATATTATGAAAAAAATTTGTTAATCATTACTTTTATATGAAGTAACACAAAATTACAGGAAATCAAAATAACTGGTTAAAATGGTACTTTCTTCTAGGAACATTTTAGTAATTAAATGTTTTAGTTAAATAAAGATGCCACATAGAACCAACTAAAAATGGAACTTATTTTAAAAATAGCTCAAATCGAAGTTTAATTTTGTGTATGAATAATTTAAATTTTAACGAACTTTAAATGAATACTATATTCATCACATGTTTTCTTAAAGAGAATAAACAATTTAATATTCTCCACACCACAATAACTAGTCACACTCATTGGTTTAAATTTAAGAATAAATTTCTATTAAAATCAGAAAAAATTGAGAACTGTATATGCTTTTTGCATCTTAACTCAGAGAAATATCTTGATATGGCACCAATAAATGATTGTATTTTTGAATTTTGAAATAATACCTACTTTGCATGGAATCAAAGGAAATCGACAAGTCTTTGAAAATCTGCTAATCAGTAGAAGGAAATTTTCAGTGGGGGAAAGGAAAACCTTCCTATTTTCATGGAAATCAAGAGTGAATTATGCCATGATATTTAAATAAAAATATCTCATTATTGTATTCATTTAGTTTTTATATTCAAGGATATTTAAATAAAAACGTTTTTACTGTATTCTATTTAAAATATGCAAACACCATTTTCTCTGTATAGATTGTAATTCAAAATTTGATTATGAATGAATCTAAATTGTATAATGTCATTGTATCCTTTTTAAGAAGTGTTTTTGATTAAAATAAAATTTCAAGTTTTGGAAGAAAATCTAGTTGAGTTGTCTTCAGGTATCTTATATTAAAAACATGTTATTTTAGAATAAATTATTCGACTCATTAACAGGTTACAAACACATTTTATTTCTTACCTATATGTCTTTAATCTGGTACTTAAGTTGAAAATTTATTAAAATATTTATTACTATGGTGATGTATTGAAATACAATTAAAAAGATCACTCATAAATGAAGAATACTAAATCACACACATCAGATCAGTTTGATATGTCCTAGATTAATTATATCCACTTTTGAAAATCCATGTGAAAGATTTAAAAGTGAAAAAATACTTAACGCAGATTATGAATTGGTTTTTAGTGTTTCCTATAAAATTTTAAACATGGGGAACTCTCTTTATTAGGAAAATCAGAATTAAAAATGAAACAAATATTAGCTTAATAATAGTGAAAGTTATTTAAGCAAAAATGAAAAAAATGTCTTATAATTTTTTACTTAATTTTTATTTATATGCTAATTCATAAAAATAAGATATCTGAGCTGAAAAGTAATATTGAGCTTAAGAAATGGTGAGGAAAAATGCATCCAATATATTAAATGGACAAGTTAATGTTCGTAATTCACTACTCCTTCATTTCTTAGAAAAAAGATAACCCCACTTAGAGTGAAAAAAGGTTTAAATCATTAGTAACATTATAATTAAATCCCATTTTTATTTAATGGTTATATAGTTATTAGAAAAGAAAATATTAGAAGTAATAATATATCATATCAAATAATAAAATAAATATCAAATCAGAGGGGGATTACTAAATTTAATTTTTTACATTAAAGTCAATTTTAACTCTTAAATATTATCCTAAATATTCATTTAAAATTATATAAATAATAATGAATTTCTGAAAAGCGCAAATGGCTTGTGATTTTTTGAATGACACTTTTAAAAAAGAATTTTCCAGTTAAATTATAGACTATCGATTCTATTTGTAACCCTTAAGCTAAAAATGAATTAATTAATTCAAAAAATAATAAACTTATTATATTTATTTTGGAAGGGAAAATAATTAATTTTAATCAACATATCATTTTCTAATAAATATATTAAGTAGATTTGATAAAATATTAGTGAATAAATAATAAAACAGTTCTACAATATCAGATCTTGCTCTGAAAATCTAAAAATCGATACTTTTTTTATCTATAAAAATGTAAGCCGATCTTTTGGAAGAAAAATCCAATTTTTTAAGCAAATTAAATGTTGAGAAATCAAAAGCAAATCATAAATTCTAAAACAAATACAGTAAAAATGATAATACATAAAGATAAAAATAAGTATTATAAATTTCATTTATGATTTCAAACTGAAAATAGATGAAAAATATTATTAATAAGAATTACAATTCAACACATAAGACAACCTTAAAAATAATTATTTGGATACATAATTTAGAAGCGTGGTATCTTCATGTATATGTATTTTGGTAAACCACACTTAACGCATTTTGAACGAAATGATACGTAATTTGGATGAAATGTATTTGAATTCCAGGACGCAATAAATGTTTTAATACCAGAGCCATAAAGTAGATGAACAACTCACATACAAAAAAAACTAATTAATATAATAACTGAAACTTCAGAGGTTTATGATAAAACAGTTATGATTCATTAAAAGGAGACAAGAGAAATAACTGTTACGGCTATCGAGTGTACGTGAGAAATAATGACATCATAAATTATGTATATTTTTAATTTATTTAAATTATTTTCTTTGCTTTTTCATTTTTAACAATGAAATTTTCTGATAGCAAAGCTAATTTTTTAATTTTCATAAAATGCCTTTCTTTCTCGGACATTCAAATATTTAAAGATATTAACCAATTTTTGCTACTCTTTCATTCTTTTATGCTTTTTTTTACAATAGTTTTTTTAGAAATTATTTTTTAATATTTGTGACATTTCAAGATTTTTTTGTAGCAATAACATAATATTTTTATGTTTATTTGTGAGCAAAATATATTTTAGAAAAATATATTTTCTCAATGTCTTGTCGAATATTTGAAAGCATAAGCGCATTTTTGCCATTTTTACATATATATTTTTATTTTTTTAACTTCAAATAAATTTTGGGTAATAATAAAAGATTTCTTCTTACTTTAATATGATATTATATCTGGAAAAATTCAGTATATTATAATAATTAAAATACATTGTTCTCGTTTCGGAGACTTAAAAGTTTAATGATAAGAAAAGCTATTTATATTTGTTAAAGCCATCTTGTTTTGCCCCCAGAGAATGCGATACAGGCTATTAGGAGAAATCAACTTCTGACATAATCATGCATTTTATCGATGCATAATTAATTTAAAAACTGGTAAACTTGTGTTTCATTAAAAAAATCAAAAAATTATTCTCTTATTTAGTGTTTTTTTATATGCTCAATCTGTTACCAAGAATATTTTTTACTGTTAAATTTGGTAAAGGTTTTCTTTAATTTAAATAAAAGCATCTGATTAGTTAACATGTAAAGCAGAAATTCAATGTAGGATGTCCTTATGTATTGAATGAACCGCAATTTGTAAACTTAACATTTATTTCATAAAGTAAAACTGACTATTTACAAAAATACGTTATTTTAAGGTATGCTAGCCTTTCAGAAAGAATTACAGCTCATATAGTCTGCCACACTGCGTTGACTAAGTTTTACAAAGTTATTTATAAGCAGAGTAAGCGATGCAGAAGCGCCTCCTCAGTGTGCACAATTTGCAACACTCCCCCTTGAACTCTAAGAGTTCACAACTATCACATTCAACATAAAACTGTTACAGAAAGAGTATAGATAATCATACAAAACAATATATCATTACATATGAATAGCTCATTTAATATCTAGCATACAGCTATTTAATTTTATCACAACACTTGTGTATACATATAAAATAAAATAAACATCAAAAATTAAATAAAAAATTAATCTTTTTATATGATGATGATTAAAAATTAAGTTCTAGATTATATACAAGTTGTACTGAGCGTTTTATATTGCCTTTGGGTGTTTGAAAGAAGAGAAGGAACATTTCCATCTCATCCTGGATACAATTCCATAATTCTACCAACAGTCTACATATTTCTAGAGTAACGTTTATCATTTATCAAAACAATATCATTTACCTCAAATGAAGAAATGTTGTTACTTTGTTGGAAAGAAATATAAGCTGATATTAAATTCAGAAAATACTCTTTTCTCCATCTGTTCCAAAAATGATTTAAAAGAGTTTGTCGGTAATTAAATTTTTTTAAGTAAAGAATTTCTATTTACATTAAAATCTTCAGTTTTATATTTAATTACGGGTAAAGACATCAATCTTTTACCAATTAAAATGGGAAGGAGATAGTGGAAAGGGTTTGGTGGATGCATTGTACAGGTAAGTAATAGGTCTTGAATTTATCATAGCTTCAATTTCTATTGAAATAGTTTCTAAGTCTTTAAGAGTAAGAGATGATTTACCAATTATTTTCTTTAAACAATATTAACTGTACGAATCTGTCTCTCCCAGAATCCTCCCCACCATGGACATTTTCAACAATAAATTTCCATTCATTTCATTTGGATGCAAACATAATTTTAACTTCAGGACTACTGATACACTTCCACTATTTTTTAAGCTCACAATTTGTCTTTTAGAAAAATTTTGTGTTGTCTAAATACAATACGGAACACAATCCTCGACGAGATATAAATCACCTAAAACCTAGAAAAAATACATTAGAACTCATATTAAGAATTAATTCTAAATGAATTGCTCTTGTTACAACACGAGTAAATATAAGTAAATAACATTTTAAGCTAGAAGATTTTGATACAGGATCAAATATATAAAATGGACCAGCAAAATCAACTCTACTTACATCAAAATGAAGGTTTTCTTGAATTCTATCAAACAGTAATGGTGCTACCACCTGAGTTCCAGGCTTAACTTTGTAGCGACTGCAAATTAAATATCCATTTAATACCTTTTTCACAAATTGTCTACCTTTAACAATCCACAACTCTTCTCGCAAATAAATCAAAGTAGAATCTACACCAGAGTGATACATAGTAATATGAGAGTTTAAAATTAGAAGCTCAACAAATTTATCATTAATTGGAAGAAGCCAAGGATACTTGGCTCTCATGTCCTCATTCGAAAGCAACAAGCGTCCCTTTAAACAAAGTAAGAAGTCATTGTTATGTTCAGGATTTAAATTGAATATAGAAGAGCATTTATCAATAGCACCTTTAGAGACTATTTGTCTACTATTATTTACTCTACTCCATAATGCTTTTGTTGACTAAATTTTATCCAGAAAAACAAAGAATTCTTAAGTTCTGAAGCACGAACAGGGCCATTTAACTTTAAAGAATTAGGTTTAGAATTATATAAAAACCTTTTTATCCATGCTTTAACACGAAGTAACTTGCCAAGTTGATTAAATCTGTTGATGTCAAGCAAAGAATTATAATCTTTACTGTCCGAGCAGGTCACTATAAAGTTGCATGGAGAATCTCGTCGCTTTATCATATTTACACCTTCAAAATCACTGAGGCTTGATCCTTCAACTGGCCGTGAGTGATCAGGTTGAGACAACCAGGTAGGACCCATCCACAATAAAGAACTTGAAATCAGTTTCCCTCCAGACTCTCCTCGAGTAATGAAGTCCACTGTATTGTCAGATCCACTACAGCGATTCCAACTCTCAGGATGACTTAGTGACTGCATCTGAGTCCCTTTGTTTGCCACAAAGGGCTTCCACTGCTTAGAAGATCTTTTCAACCAATGAAAAACTAATTGAGAGTCACTCCGCAAAAAAATTAATTTAGGAAAAAGTGGAAAAATTTTCTGTAAGTAGTTTCATAATCGCGCACCTAAGAGTGTAGCCATCGATTCTAATTTGGCAAAAGTCAAAGTTTTCAAAGGAGCTACTTTACTCTTAGACATTATAAAACTCACTTTAGTATTCTTATTTGAAATAACATAATGAAAGTATGCAACAGCCTTATAAGCCTTAGGACTGGTGCCGCAGAAAACATGAAGTGAAACTTCTGTCACATCAGTTCTTGCAAATAGCTGTAGATCTAGATTTATCGAGTCAAGTTCATGAAGTTCTGAAATCCACGTTTTCCACTTTTTTTCTAAATCACTAGTCAGATTTTCATCCCCTTTCAATCCTCTTTGACATATTTCTTGTATAAGAATTTTTTTGTGATTACAAAAGAACTAATAATTCGACAAGGATAAAATATTTTTGAAATAACTCTTCAGAATCTAAAATGAGATCTTCTATACCTAAATCTTAGTTTTTTAAAAACTAGTTCTTTATCTTCTAAAAGCTCGAGTAACTTAGAGAGTGAATCAGAATCCATTGTAGCATTACCTAATTCATGAACTTAATTAATTATTTTAGTTAGGGCAATACTAACAATGCTCGTTTTTTTTTAACTAATTTAGAAATTTTACCTATTGTAGAAATTTCAGCTTACCGCCAAGTCCAAATCTCCGCCAATAATATTACTAATTACGGTCCTCACTTTGAATCCACGACTTCCATTCCCGGCCAATGCACCAATAAAGCAGAAGTTCAATGTAGGATGTTCTTATGCATTGAATAAACCATAATTTGTAAACTTAACATTTATTTCAAAAAGTAAAACTAACTATTTATAAAAGTTAGTTTTTTTATTAATTATTTATAATAAAATTTATAAAAATGCGTTATTGTAAGGTACGCCGACATTTCAGAAGGAATTACAATTCATATAACCAGCCATACTGCAATGAATAAGTTTTTCAAAGTTATTTATAAGCAGAGTAAGCGATGCAGAAGTGCCTCCTCAGTGCGCATAATTTACAGCGACATGCGTTTAAAATTCATATGTAAATAATTTACAATAATTTATGAAATCTAAAAATCAAAGAAGAAAAATATGGAATTCAATTAAAACAAAAGTTACAGTATTTTTATCCATGCATCTTTATCTAAAAATTAAAAACAATACATCTATAATAATATTCGGAATTGTTTTTATGCAAAAATTTTGAAGTTCTTATTGTTTACATGCTGATTTGAAATTGAATTTTCTAAGAGTATTTTAAAAGAATTGGCAGGTTCTCATTGTTTTTTCAGATTCAAAAATAAGAGAAAATGGACTTATCTCTTTTTAAGCACTTCAAATGGATATTCGTTTACTTATAGTTAGTTGATGCAAAGGAATATTCAAAGAGTGGATCGTTTGTTGGTGAATTAAAATTCACACTGCCTTTTCAGTAATTATTCATTTATAGAAAAAACATTCATGGCAATGATACTTAATTGTCTTTAAAGTGTTACCCAGTCTTAATTATATCACAACAGATGTTTTTTTAACGAAATTTCTGATAAGACTTTTCAAACAGTTTGTTACCTATAGTTTATTCTGATATTTGAAATTACATATACTAAATTTATATTAAAATCGTCATTTTAAAAGAAAAATTACTGTACACCATGCTGTTTACAATGAAATCTGGAAGTAATGCACTTGTGAGTCAGTTTGTGTATCAGTTTTCAAAAATATAAAAATAAGCAAACTTCAAGCCTAGTTAATGTTTTAAATGTATATTAGATGCTCTTGAGCATGTTAATGTTCTTGGAGGAATAAATTTGGTTAATACAGTATTTAAGAGCAGCAAACAAAATTTCAACCTTTAATTATTATTTTATAAATTTATTTCATTTTTAATATAATGAGAATTTAAAAGTTTTACTTTATCATAATGAGCAAATACATGATAGTTTGTCTTAAATATTAATATTTTAAATCGAAAGAAAAAATTTTTCAGATCTTTAACATTTTTTAAGTAATTTTACATTTAAATTCTAAAATGTTATGGGTTTAAATTTAATAAAAAAAATTAAGGGCCTAAAAAAAATAAATCGGTTAAGCATCATATTTATTTTTATATTCGTCCTTTACGTTATTTCTATTGAAAAAATCCTCTAGTCATTTTAAATTTTTAAAAACTCCATTTGTTTTTTAGCAAAATAGATTCAAAGATGAGCTATCTCAAAATTTATTTAATATATACGTTTTAAAATATTGATTTTATAAATTTTCTCGCTATAAAATATATTGATTATATAAATATCCTATACTTGCAGTTTTTCTGTAAGCTCATTCACAGACTACTTCACTTCATAGCTAAAATTTCTTTTTCAAAAATATTTTGTTGAGCAAATATGGAAACATTGAACCAACTGGAATGTGTTTCCAGAACGAACTTTGTCCTTCATAGATATACTCTTGCTATTCATTATTAAAACCTTTATTATAGATTTTCAAATTTTTTTTTTTTTTTTTTTTTTGTACAACAAAGGTTTCTATTTATTTCCCCAAAAGTGCTTATTATCAAAGTTGAATGTATATTAGATGTTGGTTTTTCAATATTTACTGTTTTAGATAAAATTTATAAAATATTCTGTATAAAAAAAGGGCAGATAAAATTTATTTTAAATAATATTGTTTCAATCTCAGAAGTTTGATAATTTCTCACCAGACCAATGTTGACTTCAAATATTAAAGTACTTTTAGAAGTAATACATTGTTTATTTTTTTTAAATGATGTTTGCTATGTTGACGAATGTTCTTAATACTGTCTTCTATTGTTGTCCTAATGTGACTAGAAAATAATTATAATGTAAAATATTTAATTAAAATCAATTAATCATGAATTATTCTATAGTTTAATATTTTTTTAATTTTAACATAAAATACCTGCCAATTTATTTTAATAAATTTTACTGAACCCTACAAATTACATAAATTCTTTATTACTGTTGGATACCAACATAAATTTTTTCTAATGTTTTTTTATAAGAAAATCCTCAAAAAAAGCGAATGCAAAGACTATAAGAATAGGATACAATTAATTTCTCTTACTTTGCACTTATATGTTCAATGAATTGATGAAAATTTAGAAATTAAAATTATTTTATTTTTTAAGACTTCTTCTCATTTAATATATATATTCTAACTTGCCAAGTTTCATGGGAATATAAGTCCCTTGAGGAAGCAGAACGCATATATTGACTTTTTTTAATATTTCCTTGAAAATGTATCTTATGATAACAAAATTGAAAAAATTAAGTTTTCTTTTCTAACTTTTAAATTTTTTTAAAATTTTTTTATCTATTTTCTTTTATACAATTGAAATTGTTCCATATTTTTAGGTTTTATAAGCAGATTATTTATTTTTATAAAGAATTAATATTTCCAATTGTATGTATTTTTATAACGTAATGCAAAAAATATAATCTTTAAATATTGATTACATTGCCTCATGTGAAAAAATTTCTTGTTATTTAGTGTACATGTATGTCTTATTTACTACTCCTATAATTGACCCTCACTATATGTGTTCTTTAAATTCAGTTTTTCAATGATTTCCTTTATTTAGTAGTACATAATTGAGATTTTCAAGCCATAAATAATTTTTTGTTTTTATTGATTTTTGACTAAATTTATTTCATTTATAATTCCGTTATCTAAACAATTTGAATTTTACTTTTAAGGTTTATTTCATTTTATAAATTGGAGGAATGGTACAGAAAACAGATAACTTCTAATTTACAGTAGTATTTATTTTTAAATTATACATAAAATTTACTCTAAACATATAAATTACAATAAATTTCTATCAAATATTTAGAATAAACAGAAAATTACATGAGATCAGAAATTCCACACTGTTTTTATTATTAGAAAAAACACTCCCGCAAAAACTAAAACTGGATATAATGATTATGTTCTTTGAGTGTCAGTCATGTATATTTAAATTTATTGTAATCTATTGTTATGATACTATGAATGTGAAATATACTTATGAAAAAGTTTCGGAAAAGGAACACTTGCAATTGTTTTTAAATTGAAACAGGCTTTGAAATTAACTGACTAATTCTTCTACTTTATTATGAGAATAATTAATTTCATTGTTACGTGACATGTTTCTATAAAATATAATTAGGATATTATTTCACTATATGCACTAAATAATGAAAGATTTCCATAAAATTACAAGATTATTTACAATTTTTATTACAAAATAGCCATGTTTTATAGTTATTATTAAATCTAAAATTGATAACAAATAAGCAAATGTTTCTTTTCATCTTCTTTTGAAGAAACCATATAATAATTTTTAACATGAATTTTCTTTTATGTGGTTATTTTATATAATTTAGTGAAAGTCATAAAAAATATTAAAGGCACGTTTTCAATAAATTTTCCACTCTTAGAACTAAAACTTTTACTCTTTGATAATAATCAAAAGAAAATACCATTCAATTATTTATGCAGGATTTTTCAGAGATAAATTTCATTACCTAAAATTATCTATTTTACTTCTTTTGGTAAAACATGTTTTCTATATATTTTAACGCAAAAAAAAAAGCTATTTATTGTTGCTTTAAAGAAGCAATATAAATTATTTTTTATTCTATGTACTTTTATCAATACAAAATTGTATCATGTAAATAAGTTAAGGTAAATAAAAATGCATGAATTTTAAATTTATGAAACTAACGCACACTTTGCTAAATTAAAACTTCCATGAAACAATTTTCTCAACGAATATTTATTTTTGAAAAGTTTGAAGATAATTATTTTAACCTATCTTATAATTTTTATGCATAGAAAGAATTTTGAAGCAATTTATCTTAAAAATTTCTAATGTTTTATATTTTTCTTTACAAATGGTTTAGGAATAATAAATATACAGGAGATAAGAATAAATAATATATAATGTTTATCTAATTAATATTTCTATTATAAAACATTAATATCAAATATAAAGAAACATTTTCTTTTTGGTTATTTATTAAATTATTATTATATTTAAATATTAATCAAACTTACAAAACAAAAATTATAATTTTGTGTGTGTATCCAATTATCCACTTTGTAACTATTTTCTTTGGATAATTTCAAAATTAATATTTACTATTAATTTATACACTGTTAATTCAATTAATTATGTTTTAAAATTTAAATGTTAATTATTTAAAATTTTGTTAAAATATAAATAATAAGTTTTATATTTATAATATATATAATATAATTTATTAAAATAAATAAAATTATTAATTTTAATAGCTCATGATATATATATATATATATATATATATATATATACAAAACAATTAAAAGATATTGTAAGTTTTATATAAAATAAAGATATAAGCGAAATTTATTTTGCCGAAAATGGAAGAAGAGAATCACAAATGCAAATTTTTTCTGATTTTCAAACTGTGGAGTACGCTAATTTTGAGTTCGACGTCAAAAACGTCGCTTCAGCGGCAGTGAATGAAATTTGACTTTCAATTGAATAAAAGACAATGAAGACAAGGATGATAGGCATTCAGTGACTGTTTTGTTTCGATGAGTCGATATCTCAGTGAAGTCATTTAGTTGATTCAGAAGCTTGGAGAGTTGTTGGTACGTTAGAAGGGGGCCAAACTCAAGCCGAGTAGTTCAATCCATTGGAATTTCACAAAGTATGATTTCCAGGATTTGGAACCGTTTTTATGTAGACTGGAAGTGCAGGCCGAAGACCAGGGCAAGGTCTAGACTGGCTACAACGTTAAAGAAAGATCGTTATATAGTGTTAACGGCTCGGAGACACCAAAATAGGAACGCTACAATTTTCCAACAACACCTTTACTCGGCTACTGACACCACGGTTTCAACTCCGACTGTTCAAAACAGGCTCCATGGTGTAGGTCTATATGCTCGCCGACCGATGGTATGTGTTAAACTAACATCAAGGCATCGTCGCGATTGCAGGGAGTGGGCAACAGAGCATGTGAACTGGAGGAGAAATGAATAGAGCAATGTTCTTTTTCTGACGAGTCCCGTTTTTCTGTTCATCCTGATAATAGACGTATTTTCATCTGGAGGGACAGTGGCAGTAGGAATAATCCTGCGTTCGTGCACGAAAGTATCATTTTTTGGCGGTGGGGGAGTGTTGGTGTATAGTGGCATCTCCAATGACAGGCGCACAGACCTCTATATCATTCGAGATGGACCTCTGACTGGATGGACCTCACCGATATAATGATGAGATCCTCAGACCTATTGTAGTCCCTTACGCTGCAATAATCGGAGGTAACTTCATTTTAATGGACGATAACTGCAGGCCACATCGTGTTAATCTGGTGGAGGATTTTCTTTTCGATGAAGGAATCGGCCGAATGGAGTGGCCAGCACGTTCACCAGACATGAATCCAATAGAGCACATTTGAGACGCTCTAGGAAGAGGAGTTGCTGGCCACCAATCACCCCTACAAACTCTCCAAGAACTGGAAAGAGCTCTTCTGGAAGAGTGGGACAGAATACCCCAACTTGTGATTAATAGCCTCATTGACTCCCTGCCTCAAAGGTGTTAAGCGTTGCTGGACGTGCGTGTAAACCATACCCCCTACTGAAAATTATTTCCTTTGAAGAAAACACCTTTTCTTATTCCTTTTCTCTCATATGCACAAATTGTGTTTTTTTTTCCTTTTGTACACAAATGCGCAATAAAATGCATTTTCTCTGCCAATCATGTGTAATTTATTCTCATTTAACCTACTACGTCTGGCGACTGGCCATTCAGCTTAAAAGTTTCCCAGCCAGAAGATCCACCTAAAACCACAATATCCTTTAATTGTTTTGTGTGTGTGTGTGTGTGTGTGTGTGTGTGTGTGTGTGTGTGTGTGTGTGTGTGTGTGTGTGTGTGTGTGTGTGTGTGTGTGTGTGTGTGTGTGTGTGTGAGTGTGTGTGAGAGAGAGAGAGAGAGAGAGAGAAAGTAGTGTAAAAAGAAGTGAGAAAAGTAGTTAGAAAATACTTGACAAGTATTTTGTATTTGTAAAGTATATTAAATACTTGATAGAGAAACCAAAATTCAACAAGTGTCTTAGCAGACTAAAAAATAAGATATGACTTACAATTAATAATCATCAAATGTGTGTCACATCTGTATATTCTATATTAAGTAATTCAAATCATTGATTTATCAAATCTAATTTTGAAAAAAATTGAAATATTTCAATGTTATTTTGTGTATTGTTGAAATCAAGAGAAGAGAATTTTAATTTTATATTTTATAATTTTTCAACAATTTAGATTCATTTCAAAATAGATGAAATCAGTAAAATACCCAAAAGAGTTTAAAACCAAGAAATCATTAAGCAATTTATATACCATTATAAAAATTTTTACCTTAAGATTTGAACTGTGTAGTTCTTCTTATATTTTTATTTTAATTGCCATCATATTCGCAAACAAAGTCTATATTTCTTAAAGAAAAAAGAAATATTACCTTTAATATAACTACCTTCATATTTTTAAAGAAGTTATACAATTTTTTTAAATAAAAATGAGTAATAGAATCTGAATAAAAAGAATCTGGCATAAATTATTTTATCCTGTAAAATAAGTCAGACATATATTAAATATGAAAACCACTAAATTCTAATTTTTTTTAAAAAAAATAATATAAATAACAATGGAAATTTATAAATAATAAATAAAAGCAAACGTTTTATATTTTACATAAAAAGGTCTGTATCTAAAGTTTTATTTTTTAAATTGTTTTCATAAGAATTTATCTTTTGCACAACATTTCATCAACTCTCTCATTTTAGTCCTTTCTTTTCGGTCTAATTTATTTCACATTTATTGTTTCATATGATTTTTACTACATTTATGAGTTCACATCAATTCCTTTAAATCTAAATACTTGATTAAATATCTCTGTATTAGTAAGCCATACGTATTGCATTATATAACATTATATCATTTTATCAATTGGATTTATTATTTAAAAATATTTAGCTTATGTTTATAAAATAGATTAATTAAAAACTACAATATAAGTATTCTTTGGAATATTCTAAAATGCAATTTAACATGAAAGAACACTTTCAATAAAAATTCTTCTAAGAGAATTAAAATTTTTGTCTTAAATGAAACAGTATATCTTCAAGGAATTTTTTTAAATTCACGTTTTTCCTTATTTTACATCCTCATGAAATGAAATCCTACGTATGACTTTAATTTAAATTCTCATAAAATCTAATTCTTTTCTCTTGACGGGAAGCAATGACTTCCCTCGCGTGCACTGATGAGACAGAGCGAGAAATGAGGAGAAAAAGGGAAAAACGAAGAATAGATACCTCAGAGGTTTCACATGTCTATCCCGAAAGAGTCGATTAGTATATCTATATAGTTTCACGTTGGTACCATTAATTGGAGACTGCGAAGTGCGTATTACTTTGAAGAAGAATGACTAAGCACCGGGACCCACTTCTGTATTGATCGATACACGCGCTCCACAACAATTACTCACTTCCCCACTCTAACAAAGTTCTTTTGTTCAGAAGAAGGGGACCTACAAGAAGGGGGAAAAAGAAAATAAACATAAAAGTGTTTCAATTTAAAGAGGAACCGGAAAATTTATAGGGAGTTTAGGATCGCTTCTAATTTACACCATTAATTATTTGTAAATGCAACTTCGAGAAGGAAAAACAGCTTATATAGAAGCATGACACTGGATTACTATCCATATGTTGGAGGATGTCTTATTTATAGTAATGGAAAGGGTTAAAAGACTTACATGTTCAATATCATGAATTGTACCGTATGTAGAAAGAAAGTGTTATTACTGCACTAGTAGGGAATAATATCACTGATATGTCCTCTCTGAGAGATATTTCGGAAATGCAAACATCACTACAGTATACTATTTTATACATTAAAAAGTATTTTAACTTTCTCCACAAACCTTAAATGTAAAAATATTTGAATTTAAGAACGAGTATATGTGTCTTTTGAATAATTTATGAAATGAATAATAAACATTTCTTGCTCAGTCATACATAACATACATTTTTTAGTAAAATGATCTTTTAAAATTGGTTTAAAAAAATAAATGAGTAAGTTGTTGGTAATTAAATGATCACCTTATAAGAACTTGACTAAAGTCGAATAATCAATGAGTTTTAATCTCTATATCACTATCTGAAAAATGTTGTTATAATTTCACAATATTACAAAATTGAAATAATTTTATTTTTGTAAAAATATTTTATAATTTTACAAATACCATATTTTCTAGAACTTTTTAATATTTTGGTGAAAATGTTCACAGAGGATATTTTTTCTTGTATTCTATGTAAAAATTAAATAATTTTTAGAAATCTCATGAAAATTTTTAAATTATATAAATAACATAAAATATATATTCTGACAAAGTTTTATGTGAATATGATTCAAAATATCCTATTTATAATGTTGTATACAAAATCTTTAAGTTACAAATCTCATTGTAAATATTGATAAATTTTTAATATTCAAATAGTTTCAATCATATATTCAATTACATCCATTAGAACATTGAACATTCAAAAAAAAATTTGTACAATAAAGGAAAAGATATAAATCGATTATTGCACTTAATTGAAGTTTTAAATATAATGTCTCATTAAAATAGATTTATCCAATTAGATGTTAGGCTAAGGTTGTTAACTAAACATAAAGGAACATAAATCAGTTATATATTTCACATACAAATATTTGTAGTAATTGAAATTTTTGGTTTCATTTATATGACTAATTTCTTTCTTACAGTGAAGTAATTTCTCATAATTTCACATACCCAATTTAATTACATTCTTAATATATGTAATTTTTATAACATAAAATAAATCTGATAAACATTAAAGAAGTGAATTTAATATTTAAAAAATGTACTTGATAATCTATTCTAAAAATGGCCCGAATTGCAATATTGTACTAAAAGCCAAAAGTTTAGGAAATGATAATAGTTACCTAACTGTTAAGAATGAGCTAATTTATAATACTCAGTCTTCTTATTATATCATGTATTTTATCATCAAGAAATTATTATTAGTCGTAATTAGTATTTTATAAAAATTATAAAATACTGAGCAGAAAATTATAGAAGAAATCTTAAATAATTTTTTCAATAAATCTTGAATTTAAGAGTCCCGGATAAATTTAGAGAGAAACTTCTTCATTAGAAATAGTTTTAGAAAGGCCTTTTTTCTAGAGATTTTAAATATTTGTTTTTATGTAACAATTTCACAATTTCGGTACCATTGAAAAATCATTACCACAACTATTTTCCACAACTAAAAACGGGGATTTTCCGCTTTTGCTGTCAAATGAAAAGTTGATGCATTTCCCCCCACAATCATGCCAATAATGGGCCGTTAATACTGGGCAGGCAAAAATTCTATGCTAACATTATTATATTAATATGTATACTATTCATTAACTTTTAATCCGGTTTCATCTACTTGGAACTGATAAAATTAAATTCCATTTGTGTGGAGGAAGTCCTCTCCTCAAATATAGAATGTCTTTCTTCAATAATAGCCTGTAATTGTTCTAAATTTATATACTCTTATGTTTTTACACATTTATTTATTAACTGAAATACAATGTTTTCAATTCTTTTATTTCTCTAAAATTATAACGATTACTTTTCTTTGTAAAAGATATACACAATCAATATTCCTTTCTTTCATCTCCCTCTCTTTTTTTCTATATCTCTACCCTAATATTTCTATTAAAATATTATTTACCTTTTTATTATCTCTTATATTTCTAATTCTTCTGTCATCATGATACTTGTGTGAGACATATTATCTAAAAGAATTTGGGAGCTTTGCTTTTCTTTTATTTTTATCACCAAAAGAGCCAATTTTGATATCTTTGAACTTTTTTAAATTAAAGCATTGTTTTTAAGGTAAAGTTTATTCACTGTATTTGTTTCCGATGCAGAATCTTTTGACTAATAGATTTTAATTCAATATCAAAATTACCATCAGTTGCATCAATTAAATTAATTTGTTTAAAAAGGAAATTTCTTATCTTCTTATGCAATTATAAAATCATATTTTTTTAAGGTCTAAAACTAAATTTGAAATTCCATTATTTTTATAATATAATTGTCTTTTTTCAATTTATTAAATTTTCATTTGATATAAATTTCTTCCCTTTTCTTCAAGTTTTCTTAAATCCCATCAATTCATGATTTAGAGGCAGAATAATTTAATTCTCTAGATTCGCTTACATTTCTTAAATTCTTGTTTTTATCTGAATCATAACCCCACTTTCATAGATTAAATTAAACTTTACACCCCTCAATAAAATATACCTTCCTTTATATCATTATCAATAAAGAAGAACTAGTATTCATTTTTCAGGGACTTAATTATCGTTCCCTCTAGAATTTTATAAGAATCCATCATACGATTTACAAACGGAACTTTACGCTATTTAGCAATAACCATCATTCTACGATATCCAGACAATCAAATATCATGCTGTTTTTATTCATATTTTCATACCCTTTATCATATAATGCAACAATAAAAAAACTTTAAACTTCATCAGACAAAACAAGAATAAAATATGAGTCACTTGTAATTTCATAAAATACATCAAATTCAATTATATTACAATGATCCTAACTTATTTCTATGAAAATACCAACTAATTTTATTTCATTAAATTTTACTGATGCTGTAAATAAATTGATATGTTTTTGTATACAGCTTCAAAATCATGATTACTAATATTCTGCTTATTTTTTAATTTTTAACTTTAACTAAGAACCATAGCTATCTTTTATATTAATGAAAGATCTGATTTGAAATATTCCAAACCTTTATAACTTTATATTTTGTGAATGACCATTTAAATAGCTATTGTTGTATTATCATTAATTTTAAGATTATAATACACTACTGGCCATTAAAATTGCTACACCAGGAAGAAATGCAGATAACAAAATGATATTTATTAGACAAATATATTATACTAGAAATAACAAGTGATTAAATTTTCACAAAATTTGGCAGGATAGATCCTGAGAAATCAGTACCCAGAACAACCACATCTGGCAGTAATAACAGCAGTTATACGCCTGGGCATTGAGTCAAACAGAGATTGGATTGCATGTACAGGTACAGATGCCCATGCAGCTTCAACACGATGCCACAGTTCATCAACCGTAATGACTGGCGTTTGGTGAAGAGCCAGTCGCTCGGCAACCATTGACCAGACGTGTTCTATTGGTGAAAGATCTGGAGAACGTGCTGGCCAGGGCAACAGCCGAATATGTTCCATATCAAGGAAGGTCCGTACAATACGGGCAACATGCGGTCGGGCATTATCCTGCTGAAACGTAGGGTTTCGCAGGGCTTGAATAAAGGGTAGAGCCACGGGACGTAACACACCAGAAATGTAACGTGCACTGTTCAAAGCACCGTCAATGCGAACAACAGGTGACCGAGACGAGTATCCAATGGCACCCCATACCATCGTTGATCACACCATTGAAGGCGCTCTTGTCTATGACGCAGCGTCAAGGGAAGCCGCAGTCATGGCCTCCGAGCTGAGAGTCCATGTTGCTGCAAACGTCGTCGAACTGTTCGTGCAGACACTTGTTGTATTCCAAACGACCCCGTTTCTTGACTCACGGCTCGTGACGTGGTTGCACGATCCATTACGGCCATGTGGATAATATGCCTGTCTTCTCGGCTGCTAGTGATAGGTGGCCGTTGAGATCCCGCATGGCGTTCCGTATTACCGTCCTGAACCCATCGATTCCATTTTCTGCTAACAGTCATTGGATCTCGACCGACGCGAGCAGCAATACTGCGATAAGATAAACCGCAATCCCGGTACGCTACAATTCGACCTTTATCATAGTCAGAAACGTGCTGGTACGCATTTCTCCTTCTTACACGAGGCATCACAACAACTTTTCACCAGGCAACAACGTTCAAATGCAATTTGTGTATGAGGAACCGGCTGAGCAATTTCCTCGTTTAAACATAATGTAGGTGTCGCTACTGGCGCCTGCTTTGTCGGAATGCGCTGAAAAGCTAATCATTTGCATATCACAGCTCCTTTCGTATAAATTTCACGTCTGTAGCATGTCGCCTTCTTGGTGTAGCAATTTTAATGGCCAGTAGTGTAAAATTCTATGAGTTTACTTGAGCCTGTTAAAGTTTTAACATAATTTTATCAGCAGAATCAAGTATATCTGTAGAGAAAACCATGTTATTTGCTTATGATTTTGAAAAGCCATAAATGAAGTGATCAATCTTTATACTTCATTCTTAACTTGATAACTAATAATAGATCCTTTTGCAAATTATCAGCATTTTGAACTTCTTAAACCTTAGTCATCAACTTTTGAAATTTCTTTCATTTTACAATTTTTCTTTCTTTCTGTGGATAACCTTTTCAATATAATATATTTGAAATTGGTTGCCTATCATTAATGAAGATATTATACATAGCAATATTATGGGAATTACTTTTGAAATTACTCTTATGTTATCTGATGAAATTTAAAACTCTAACTGTCATATTAATAACTAATACCTATCAAACCATAACTCTTATCAGTTTTTAAAGAGCAAAGGATTTTTAATGTAACACAGTTCTCTTTTTAGAAGTGTTAATAGCTACATAACAGCTAGGCTAAATCTTTTCTTTCTTGCTTTTGGTAAAATATCATCCAAATTTTCTCGTACAAATACTTCACTGCCAACAATGTTTAATGTATAAAAAATTTGCTTAGACAAAGAATATAATTTGAAGAAATGAATACATTTGACAGTGAAGGTTATCATTTCTTTTCACTTACGTAGCCTGTTTTTATTAATTTTTTTACAAGTAAATTACTGTCATTTAAAGATACATTATTTCCTTTAGAAAAAAATTTATGCTGTATTTTTTGATAGTCTAAGTTAACTTGTTCTACTTTATGATTTGTAATTTCAATTTTCAGTCTATTATATAGCAAAATATTTCATAGGAAAAAAATATTAACTTATCAAATTCTATAGCATAAAACTTTCAGGAGGGTATATAGATGCAAACGAATACATTTATTGAGTTTGAAAGTGATATTGTGTATACAACTTCTGTTGCATACCACTATGAATATGAATATTATCATTTCCATTAATTAAATCATATATGTTCCTGCCGTCTTATTCAGGAGCGTCATATATTTTTGCTTAGAATCTTAAGCTTTTGTGCCCTTCATTTTTAGAAAAACTTATTTTATAATTTTTCTTCAGTTTAATTATATATTCAGGCCTTTCTTCCATAATTGCAAATAATATTGGATAATCATTCCAAATTATTTAATCACATAACCAGTGGAAAATTTCTTGTTATAGTGACTATTTAAAACAATAAAACTTATTCATTTTATATCACCAGATTCATCTAAGAATCTACTACTTTTCAATGAAATATTATTCCATTAAATACGCATCTGAAAAGACTGAAGAGCAATTTCTTAAAATAAAAATGCTTAAAATATTCATTTATAAAATATTCAGTGAGATCTGTATTCAAGACAAGTTATTCAGTATTTAAAATCAATTTTTTCAAAGAAAATGTAAGATTTTTAATTTAAATTTTCAAACATCAGCAAGTGATTTACTTTTATTTCTTTCGTGTACATGTTTCATAAAATAACACCTCCATTTAAAAGATTTTTATTTATGGTTGTTAAAAAATATACTTTTATTTAATTTTTTTATTTGAATTTATTTCATAATTCATTATATTATAACAAAAAGTCATTTCTTATTTTAATATTGTTTTATTCATCATCACTACAAAAATATCAAAACTCTCCCCACTATTGAATTTATGATCATTATAATAACATCCCACTCTATTCCAGGAAAAAGTTATTCTTTTATATATAGTTTCTTAAATCCTTTCAGTGGTTTTATTCAACATTCCAAGAAAAAATATTTCACTTTTCAAAAAGCCTTTTGTAACTACGAAGTTTGTAATTCTATTGATCTGCTGCATAATTAACAACTCCTAATCCAAAAGATGTAAAAATTGGGATAAATAGTCATAAAATGGTTGTTTTTTGTAACTTATTAATTTTTGTAAATTTGTTTGTTTGATTAATTTGTGTATTTGTAAGATACAAATCATACTTTGAAAGTTTATTTAGTTGTAGTAAAGCACCTTTTTTTTCAAATCTTGACTTGAAGTTTGAAATTAATTTGATAATTACTGCAATAAACTATTTTGTGAAGCAAAATTATATTAAAAAAACTCCCTATATTATTTTTATAATTATTAATTTCAGCAACTTCTTTTAAAAATAAATTAAGGAAAGAAATATATTCTTTGTATTTAATGCTTTCATAGTTCTTTGAAGTTAATTAACATATATATTTTATTTCAAATTTAATTCTTTTTAAAAAAACACAGTTTCCTTATCTTCTATCATAATTAGTCTGTAATTCCATAATTTTGAAATTTCTTTTTGTATTTTGTTTTGTTGTTAAATTGTTTGCATTTTAGATTCGGCTGTTATAAAGTTTTTTTAGATATTCCTTCCATCAAATAATTCGCTTTCTTAAACTTTAATATTTTTGGTTATTTCTTAATTTTGATGGTTCATTTAAAAATCTATACTTTTCAAATTAATATTTTAATTTAAGTCCATATTATATTTAAATAATTTCCTAATTTATTTTCGCAATTAATGCTTTTTAAGGTTCATTTTTTTAAAAAATACTGATTTAGTTTCATAGTTATAATCTTTTTGGAATCAGATAAAAATTTTTGAATACCTAATTTATTTCCTAGTTGTTCTTTAGTTTTCCGTCTAAAGCTTTTCTCTAATTATAATTTTATAACATTTTCTACCTTTGCCTTTTTTCATTTTTATACTGTTTACTTATTTATGTGAAATAATTAATGGCAGCTAATTTAGCTTGAAAGCTCTCGTCTTAGTTTTGGCAATATTTAGGTTCATTATAAGAATGATAAAAAAATGAAAGTTTATACAATCTGAAGAATTTGAGATCAAAACTAATACCCTTTACTTTTTAAACATCATTCAGACTTTTAACTGCTAAAAATTTAGGGTGAAAAAAGTTTGGAATCAGGAATTTTTTAAATAATTTGTTATGCTTGATTATTTAATAATTAATATGCTTTTTGTATATGATAAAGATATGTTTGACTCAAAATATGCAAGATATCAATCAAGAGAATTGCCCGCTATTTAGTAGAAAGGAAAAAAATAAACAATAATTTACTGAAATATAAAGAGAAAGGTAGAATTATCATTGGAATCGTTTAATAAATAGGACAAGGAAGACAATTATCTCCTAAAATAAACAAATTTATAAAGATAAATAACTGTGATTTGATATGAAATACTTGCCAGTACTTAATGAAAACATGTGCGAAAAAAAACCAGAAAGCAATATTATTGAATCATTTGTTAAGAAAACGAAAAAAAATGTCTTTCTTTGATATGCTGAAGTCAATCCAACTAAACGACCTGTATTCGTTTCAGGAAGAATTTAAAATATTTTAACTTCATTTGCTTAAAACCGAAAACAACCCAGCAGACAAATAATCTAACTAATAGAATTAAAACATTATAAAAAAACTGCCAAGAAATGCTTTCATTTCTCTATATTATCATTAATATATCTTAAAATGGGGAAAAATTGTAAACCCTTTATAAATGGAAAAGAAATTAAAAGACTGGAAATATGTAAACAGAAAAAGTTATACTTTAAAATTTATAATGATATCTCAATTTATAATTATTAGTCAATAACTTTAATTTAACCCCAGATATTTTTCCTAATTAGCATTTTATCTTTGAGTTCAACGGGTATTAATGTAGAGACTTTAGAAACACTTCATAAACAAGTAACAAGATTTCAGGATGCTTATAAATGTCATTGCACTTTTTTAAATCCCTATTTATCCTTTGAAAGTTAAAACATTTACAGAGGAGCAATTTTAATAAAAATAAATCAAGAATGATTATAAGGATTTGATATTTTTTTCCATTTGAAAAGTATTAAGAAAGAATTGCTTGGATGAATATGTATAATAATTTATATCTTAGTGCAAAGAAATTTTATTCAAAAATATTGAAAGACATTTATCTTTAAATAAGTAATAAAAGAATTACAAGTGTAAAAAAAGGAAACATTGCTGAGCTTGGTCTAAAACAAACTGAATTCTTATGAAATCGTATACCTAGATATCAATATTATTGCCTATTTACAAAATTAAAAAAAAGAAATGGAAAAAGGAAAATACAGAGAAGTGATGGAGCTTACTAAAAGAAATATATTAAAACAATAGTAAAACAAGAGATGATAAGCAAGAACTATAATTAAATCAATAGCTAAAGCAAAATAGAGTTTTAGAATGGTTTCATTTACATATTGTTCAAAATATAAAATTCATATGGAGAAAATTCAATATACAAATTCCCATAATGAGAGTAATGTATACAATTGGTGTTTTTAAAAAGAACTTTATCTGAACTTATAAGATCTATATCACAATCCAGAAGCAAAATATAGTTAAATAAATAATAATTAAATAGAAAAATGGATTTATCTAAATTAAATTGTAATTATAATGTACTCATAATAATTTATGTGTATTATAAATCCTTAACAGAAAACATTCCTAAAAGAAAGAGTTATATTTCACATAATTATAAGTCTCGCGAGGATTAACTATTATATTTGTCTTAAAACTTTAAAATTAGATTTATTGATGATAATAAATATTTTTGCAATTATAAATAGTTTCAGTAAATGAGCATTAATTTTCTAAAAAAATAAAACAATATATGCAGCATTAAAAAATGGTGTATCAAAAATAAAACAATCTATGCAGTTCTTAGAGTAAATTAATCATCACATTCATAGGAAATTCTTTAAAATATTCTTCAATATTTTTTTTGTAAAGAAACAGTAAATCTTCTAATAAATGAAAATTTTCTGAAAATCACAGTTAATGCTTCTGATAGTTACAGTAAAGATAAAATAAAATTATCTAATAAATTAGAAAAAATTATTCCCGAATTAAAAAATAAATTATAATACTTTAATCTAGAGAAGTTTGTAAAAATCCAGTAAGTAATGTAAGTTTTACTGGACACTCCAAAAAAACAGGCTTTATACATGCCTTATTTATCTATGTTATACTGCGTCCCTGTTGACAACTATCGAACGGAGAATAATATTACTCTTTGGGTATTTCTTTTTAGTTTTTTATTTGAATAATATTTTTGTAGTTGTTAGAGTCATGAATTTAAAATACCTTTATATTAAGTTATTTTTTCGAATAAATTTTGCTACTATTTTTTCAATCGCATATTCTATTTGTTATATTTCTCCTTAAATATGACTTGAGAATCAGTATGAGACAATTTAGTGTTTTTATGCCAATTTTCTTAATTTTTTTATGTGAGGCAGTAATTAAGTTCTAATTCTGCTAAAGAAACACATGAATATGGCAATAAATTATATAACATTAAAATTTTAAAACAATACAAAATATTTAAAGTTGAAGACAATTTATATTTACTGTAAGGACATAAAATAACCTTGACGAAAGCAAATTAAGTAATATTCGGAAACAATACTATAAATCAAGTAAAAAAAATTTACTCTTTGAGAAGTTTAATTCATATAAATGCAACACTTATTGATTAAGAAATATATCTTGTGTAATCTGCTTATTTATTTAGATTGGAAATCTAAATAGTAAAAATACTCATAAAACTATGACTACTTTAGAAATTTTAGAGGAAAAAAATAGTTATATTGTGATTAAATTACAAGTGAACAAATTGGAAATAAGACCTAATCTTCAATTAGATTTTGCTTATGTTAGAAGTAAAACTGAATTTAAAGCATTTGTTTAAAACGTCAAGGAAACAGACATTTTATAAGCAAATGATTTGCAAACTAATAATTTAATCATAAGTTACATGATTAAGGAATATATGAAACTGTGTGAAAAATTAAATATTAAATCAGTCAGATTATTTTCTAACAAAGGTTCAAGTTGAAGGCTTTTTGAAATCAAATATATATCTCTAGAAATAAAAACCAATAAATCAAGTCCTCTTTCTGATTCATCTAATATTAACTTACGAGAACACAAAAAAAAAACAAATAAAAATCCAATTTAAAGTTGATTTCATTTTTCTTTTCTTTACGTTAACTTATTTTAATGACAACATGGTATTTACATAATGCCTATACAGCAAAGAAGCAATTACTTTCTTTATTTTACCTAAGCCATTACATATTGCCAGAATGTTTTACAAAACTTCTTTCTTTAAAAAATAGATCCAAATAAATTTAATAACTAGTTACTACTTAATTTTAGAAATCAATTTTCAGAAAGGAATCTAAAATATAGTATTTGGTTTGAATTAAATACTATTCATTTTTCAAAATCATACTTTAAATGAAGTAGAAACGAATATTTAAAGTAAATAAAGTGAATTCAATTTTATATTTCTAAATATATTACTTGATGTCGAAAAATACTGCAGATTGATTTTCAAAATTTTCGAAACGGGCAAGTTTATCATTCAAAATAACCTTACTCTGATTACAAAGATTTTTTCGGGGCATTCAATATTGTGATTCCTTCAAACATTTGCGATTGGTTCCAATGCTTTTTCCATTATCTTCTTCAGTGATTCGAAGCATTTTTGGAAGTGTGATGCTCTGTTTTCTCCTGATATGCTCTCCATAATCGAATTCGGCATATTTTAAGAAATCCATAGAAAAATAGGAAAAAAGACCCCTATATTCTATTTAAATTTGCATGTAGGCCACGAAAGTGTTCAGGTATAATTTCAAAGATTTCTCTCTAAATATTTCATATATTAAAATATATAGATTATCAATACAATTGTAAATAATCAACAGTCAATATTTTATATTATATATATATATATATATAATTTAACTGTATGTTACATATATATATTTTATTATCAATATAATATTATCAGCTAAATAATAGTTACTGACTTAGAGTTTTAAAACTCATTTTTCTACAAAGCTCAAAACTATAGTTTTCTCATCAATGCTATCTGCTATTGTTAACCAATTAATTTTAGATAAATTTTACGAAAATAAATACATTAACTTTTGTTGTTGTTGTTGTCGTGTGCCAGCCAGGCTGGCAATATTGGGTGCGCTGCTCCACTTTTCCAACTGAACCATATTTGGTGTGGAGACCGACTTCCTCAGTACACACTTGCCATAGGAACCCCTTTATAGGGTAGGCAATCATTCACACACAAAGAAAGGACAAAGACAAGAAAGAGAGAGAGAAAGTACATCCATGCCCGAGCCAGGATTCGAACCCAGGTCCCACTCATCTGTAGTCAGGTATGCTAACCACTAGACAGGTTGGGCGGCATATTAAATTTTAATATCATTTATTGAAAAATAAACTTCCAATATATTAAATTTTATCTTTTGAATTTGATTAGAGAAATCAGCCTTTAAGTTATATGAAAATTATGAGAGTGATTTAAATATCACGCAAATTTTTATTTTCAATAAAATTGTTCTTTTTTTTCAATTTTAAGCCTGTTTGATTGTTACATATTCCATGTTTGATTGTTACATAGCCTGTTAACATATTCCACATTATTATTTTATTGCTTAGAAAATACTAATTTGTGTTTTTATGAAAGCCTTAAAATAAATTTTTTCAGCTAAAGTATTATAAGCTTATTTTTATCCAATCACTTATTTTTAAGAAATGATATCTATATTTTATCTTTTATTTTTCCTTAAATTCTTGAAAATACATTGTTCAATTTTTTGCTGACTACTTAAGTCAAATTCTTTAATTCATTGCTTTTTTGCCTAGTATATTTTTAAAAACATAAATTATTTAAGCTTGTCATCTAAAACAATTTTTAATTAGGTATGATTTAAAAAATTAATTTATTTGTTGATAATTATTTTAAAAATAAAATAATATGAACTTCGATTTTTCGTAAAATAAAAACAAGATATTATTAGCCAAAGCAGAGAAATAGCATAACTTTACGTTTAAAATCATCCTCAAACTCACAAATATTTATATTAATATAAATATATATATTTGTGATTTACAATAAATATTCTTTAAAATTCCATCCATAGGTTTTTCAATTTTTCAAAAGTAATAAAGAAAAAATATTCCTTGTGTAAGTGGGAAATATTGGAAAAATGTCGAATTGTTAATCACTAAATTAATTTTCACAAAAAATTCAAAATTATTTGCAAGGAAATCTTTGTTTATTGGTTTTAATGCTAATTTTTTGTTTTAATGATAACGTTGTTTAATTTAATAAATTATAATGAATGAATATCTTCAGGAACAGTCAATGATCAAATCCACATTGAACTATTAGTACAGATAGATAGATTTATTATTATTGATTTAATATATTATACCTCAGTACTGGTTTAATATTCTTATTAAATCACAAGGCATAACTTACATCAGTGGGAAAATATATTTAGTTATATCATTGTATAAATTATTCAAAGCTTCTAAAAAAATGAACCATTCCTGATGAAGGGATGAAAAATCTTATAAACTTGATGAAGTTCCTGACTATTAATGAATATCAGTCAGAACTTCACACTTATTTATATTTTTCAATCGCTCTATCATAATAATGTTGTCAGTCTGTTAAAACTAATTAAAATATTTTATTTCTTTTTCATGCACTTAAAATCACTTGGTTTTGAAAAACTATAGTCCTGGAACACGGTGTTTTCTAAGAGAATTAATGCTTACAACATAACTTCTTTGCACAAAGGTTCATACAAATTAATCCCAATCATTTTTGCTCCTTAAGCAACATAATAACTTGAGAGAAACAACGAAATCTGCCCAAGTCAAAAAGTCATATTTTAAGTTCCGTTGCTGAAAAAATGCAATCTAAATTTGCTTTCGACTCAAATTTATTATCATGACAATGCTTGTATAATTTATGAATTCTTACAAATCCAAAAAACTTTTGTAATCTTTAACTTGTATTGTAATTACAAATCGAAAATATTGAAACAACTTTAGTTAAGAGTTCAAAAAATAAACCATTATAATTCTCCTAGATGTCTCAATAAGAACATATGTCTATAATCGCTTATATAATTAGTTACAACATATATTGATATAATCAAATTTCGTTATATGACTGTCACAATTAAAGCAACTTAAGAAAATATTTCATATTTATTACCATCTGCAGCCTTGCAATTTATTCTAAATATTACCATGGGGTTTAATTCGATTATTTATTAACTTGATTTGAGAATTATAGTTTAATATCTCAAGCAAAATTTATATTTTCTTATTTTAGAGAACTAATCTTTCATAAGATTAGACATATTTTCTAAAATCTTTTCATGACTTTTCTAATATAAATAAAACACAGCGATAATAGTATATTTTATGACAGAAGTTCTTTACCATTTGAATTGGTTTCATATTTTTCTTATTTTGTGATGTTCTGTCTTTCATAAAAGAAATCAGAGATTCTTCTTTTGCTTATCGTCCTTCATAATCTTTCTTCAATCTGCATTCGAAATTAGGCTGAATAACGTATCCTTCTACCTAAAATTTCATATTTTTTAAAAATATATTTATTAAGGATGAAAGTGAAAGCATAGCTGTTTAAATGAAAGTAATATAAATAGTGTACTAAAATTTTAATCTCAACAGATTAAAATTTAATATAATAATAAATTACATATTTTATTGTTATAAGTAATGGAATATATATGACCATTTAGCATTTATATGGTCATTCTATACAAAAATGAATTCTAATTTCACTATACTTTTAATTAATCCTTAGAAAAAGATCTATTTAAATATATTTTAAATTATTAACTAGTTTAGAGTAAGAGCCTCAGTAAATATTTAAAAATTATTTTTAAGAATTCATCATATCATGTGATACTTTAAGAAACATTTAATTTGCTTATCACTTTAATAAACTACAAATAACATGTCCTTAAGATTATCATAATTATAATACAAATTTAGGTGATAATTTAAAGTATTTGTTGAAATCGCTAACAAATTCAAATATAATTAAAACCATAAAATCACTACAATTATTATATATTATATTCAATAAATATATAAAAATTTAAATTGTGTAAATAACGCATCCTTTCATAAAAAAATAAAGAAACATTTTCCTCCTGTTACTAAGCATACATCATTTTAGTCTTTGAAATATTTTATCATGAAAAAACTCATTATTCTTATCACAAAATAATAGCTTTCACAATCTGACAAAAATATGTGCTTTTTATTTTATTATTATATAATTTAAGTTCAGAATTAGTTCTACACTTGTAACATCTACATTATTAATAAAGCAATTTTTGGATAAATAATATCGCTTTTTCCAAACTAGGTATTTGCTAAAATTCTTAAACTAGAAATAAACTCAGGAAATTTAACTGTAGAAGAATAGATTAAAGATTTTGGTGTTTTGCATTTATTACAAATTCAAATTTAAAATCAATTTAAAAACTTATTTCGTAATCAAAGTTAAATTTTTGATAAACTACCTGTTGACATTTGAAACATTTAGTAAGGCTTTAAAGGGTTTTTTTTCCTAAAATATTTATAATTTTCTTATATCAAAGCAGATAAAATTAAATTAATAAAAATATTTAAATTAGGATTTCATAATTTTCAACAAAGCAAATTTTTTAATTTAATTTTATTTTTAATTATATTAATATATTTAAATTTAATTGATTTTGTTATCGTTAAATATATCATTCAGTTAAATGAATGATATATTTTAAAATGATAAAGTAAATGTGGGAGTGTGCTTAGTTACAGATGATATAAACATTATCAGAATTTCATCATCGATACACTTCCATTTAAAAACACAGTTACGCCTAAATTTTTACGCGAGACATTTTTATGGCGTTTGATTGCTAAGAAAAATACATGAATTTGTATTTTATTAAGAAATAAACGCTAATGCTGTTTTATAGAATATTTAATAAAGCTTTGATATCGTGATTGCTTGCAATGTTAAAAAGATTTTCATACTCACCATTAATACATAAATTATTGTGAATAAAGTTTCTCTTCGGATTTTAAGGTAACTATAAGGATTTAATAAGAAAATTATATATGAAAGGTAGCAAAAATTTCGCATTGTTGTACAGTTATTTCAAATTAGAGTCATAATTACAATCATGGCCATGTTAGTAATATATATACGATTTGAAAAACATTTTATATTAAATAAGTTTCTTCTGCACAGATAAAATATTTGAGAGTATTTATATAATATTTTCATTTTTAATTATATTTTATGTGTTTAAAGTTAAATTTTTAATTTTACATAAATCAACTATTTATGCGACTCAAATTATATTTTCTTTTTATAGATATTTAAAATATGAGTGTGTAAAGAAATGATAATTGTTACTTACAAACACAAATAAAAATAACCATTCTATTTTTGAAAATTTACGATTAAATGATTTAATATTTTAAAGAAATCTTAATTGTTTACACTTCATAAAACAGTCTTCTGTTTCAATTTTTGAAATTTATATTTTTATTCATTTTCGTACTTTATATTTTATTCCATATTAATGTTTAAACATTTTTAAATATAAAGATATACGTAAGGACACCATTAGATCACCTGATGGCAGAACTCAAATCGAACACTCTGATCTCTGTGCCAGATCTGAGACACATAAATCTTAAATGTACGTTTTTTTCCCAGAATGAATCCCTTTGATTTCTTATTACCATGTTTTTTTCATTCTAATATCTCCACCCAACCATTTTAAGAAATTTGAAAGACTGAAATGAAGAAATGAACACCAAACAAATATAACATACATAGCGGCAAAAAGTATTGCAACTACTATAAGTGAAATTATTTTTATGCAGCTTAGACTTATGTATGATGCAAGCATTTCACCGTGAAACTTCTTTATTTTATTGCAAGGAACTTATACAAGTTTTGCTGTGTAGCATTTTTCTAGTTATTACAGTTTTATTGATTGACATTCATTTTTATAATCAGAGAGCAGTTTACTCCAATAACTACAAATTATACTTATGTCTTAATTATACTTCGATCTAAACATTGAATTTCAACAAAAATTAGAAATTCTCTTTATTAAATTTACATTTATTCATATTAATTCATATTTCTTTAATTTTTAAATACTTGTAATAGAACGAATCTTTGCATTTCGAGAAAATAAAGGGCATAATATCTATTAAGATATATATCTTTCATTAGAAAAGTCAAACAGATTTTTATAAATATATTAAGAAATTTTAATTTATAAAAATGCTTAATTTAAATCAAAATTAAAGGATTTTAATCGACAATATTTGCATGTTTTTTCCTATTTAACTATTTTAAACTCATTTAATCAACAGTTCTGTTTGAAAATAAAACCAAAAACAACATTTTTAAAATATTTTTTAAAAATAGATGATGAAAATTGAAAAAATTTGTTTATCCATTTTCTAAGACAATGTTTTCAAATTAATCGCCTTTTAAACTCACGAAATACTAAGTTCATAACTTACGAAATTAAACCAAGTTCATTTAGAGAATTTTCGAATTAAAATGACAATATGAATTTAAAATCAACAATATAATATTTGTAATATATATTTTAATGAAAATTTTTATATTTTTTGCAAAAATATAAATATCATTTCGATTCTTTGAAATTGGGGTTTTAATTTAATGATCACATTACTATTTCACTATTGTAAGCATTAAACTCAATAATTTTTCATAATTTTAATTAAATAATTACATTAATATCTTAAATAATTTTACATTAATATTGCTATATTTATAAAGTTTACATTAATAAATTGTTATGTATTAAATTTCACGTTTAAAATCATGAAACCAACACAGATCTGTCATCCAAGTTTGTTTCTAGACTTTTATCCAATAAGTAAGGCTGTAAATTTTCGTGTTTTTCAAATTTCAAGATCTTAGAATTCTAAAATAGTTTTGTGATATTCCTTTATTTTGTTATTAAAAAATGAATATCTAAGAAATATTGCAAACTATATTGAACAAAAGTTCTCAAAGAATATCAATATGTTCTTTAAATCCAAAAATATCCTTCTCCTAAATACTGAAATATTTTCGTTTTTTTAGTTTTAGGTATTTATATATACTTAAACTTATACTATAATCACGAAATGCAATGCAGAACGCCATTTGTAACAATAAATAACTATTTCCCATTGAAAATTACATGCAGTTTAAAATTCAGTATATCTCTGTATCAATTTTCCCTGTAGAATTGCAGTCAGACATATATTGGTCATTTCATTCAGTTGTGACCATTAAAGGTTACGAGAGACGGAACTGGTCACACGCTAACACACAAATGTCGATTTTCTGATATTGTCGCCATAACTTATCTTCAGCCAATCGTAAGGCGTTATAGCTTCAACTGACCTCAGCTCCCGTGTGGTAAATGAACAGCCTATCAATAGAACGTTCCCTAAGGCCAGAAATCATCACCCACTTGAGATTAAATTTAGTGTCGGTTCTGTAAGAAATATCTGGAATTATTTGGAAGTGAGAGTATAACTTTTTATGGCAATATATATATCATAGGAATTTTTCTAAATTTAATTTATACATAAATACAAACAAACTTAGTACTATTAAATTTTTGAAGATATATTTCATTACACTGTTAAAGAATTATAAAAACGAATTGCACATACATTTGGTTCATTATTCTGTTTTTCAAAATAATACCTATCTTTTACCTATTTATATTCGTTCATATTTTTAAATTTAAAAAGTTTAATTTTTTCCTCATTTATAAAATTTTCTATAGAAATGCATTGAGTAAATTTGAATCTTCCTTTAATAATTTTTGAAAATTGTTTAAATTATATATTTTTAGAAGGCATTTTTATCGAAGATATTTGTATAAATAATTTAGAAGAAAAATATCATATGTATATGGTATGTTTCAAATAATGCGATTAAGGTTACAGAGTCGACAATAAAAATTAATTTTAAACAGAGATAGCAAATTGAAATTTTGTATAGTTATTTATAGCATAAAAAATAAATCCAGTCAAGAATGATAATATAATGTCATTAGTTTTTTGTGTTGTTTTAGTTAAAAGCAAAAAGTTAAATTTGCTTCTTGATCAAAAAATTTACTTTTTTTTTTTTTTTTTTTTTTTTTGGAAGACGCATCATTGAATAAATATTTTTAAAGCAGTTTTTTAAATTTTTGAGAAAGATTTTATTAATTACTTTAATCTCACTTTTAAAAAATTTTTAAAGCGATAAAAAACATTCTTATTTAATTTTATAAAAAAAATGGTCATTGTAAAAATAAAAACTACGGCATGGAGAATTATTTTTGAATTTCATAAAGGGGAAAAAACTGTTATTTAAAAAAATTTACATTTTTAAATTATGGGCCAAATATTTTGGACAAAAATGCATAAAATGAGGCAAATACATTAAAATTTTAATCATTCAACATTTATGATTAATAAGTTTTCGCAAAGATTCAAACAATAATTTTTCTTTCTAAAATCCATTTCACTCAAACTAATTAATTTAGAAAGCAAATCTATAATGACGTAAATACTCCCTATATTTAAGCACAGCACATCAGTTATGGACAAGACATGTAATGCAATAGTATGATATTGAGTAAAATCAGTTCTGTGGCATGTTTTCAAAATAGGAACATTTCATAAGGCTTATTTCATATAATTAAATAAAAGTATTGCAGTCTACGAGTATCTATAAATTGTAATTTCTTTATTTGATGTGAAGTTTTACAAAATTATGCATTGTTTACAACTTTTACATCATATTATGCTATGAATTAAATAAATGGATATTAAAGCATCATGTGTGTGTGAGTGTTACGCTGAAACACCAAAATCTGAAGAATGTAAATTTTCACCGGGGAATGTCAACATTCACATAGTCGCTTGATGTATCTCCGAAATATTTGCTAAATATTTTTATTTCTGACTTACACCGATAAATGTTGACATTCACCATGCACTAATGGTGAATGTTGAAAATGTCCGAGATTTATATTTTCTTCTCAATAATTCAATAGCTATAAATTTTTCGCCTCTCTTTCTGAAAGGAATGACTAAGAAGTTAAAACACACACAGTACATTAAAAATGAGAAAGGAAAATAATAGAAGTTAAAAACTTACTTAATTATACAGTTTATTCAAATTGAGAAAGAAATAATAGAAGTTAAAAAAACACTGTTACTTAATTGTACAGTACTTTCTAAATGAAAAAATAAAAAACTTACTAAATTATGCGATACAAATCTTATTTATTACAACAATTTAAACTGTTATGACACTTTGAATTGCATAAGAGACCCTTGCTTTTACAACTGCATTAATTTGTGGAATACTTCCTTTTGCAATGAAGCCTAGCCCACCACTTCTCGAATTACCTGCAGCTGCATCTCTCAGCTAAATTTCTTGAAAATAAATCTCATCTATGAAAAATAACTTTTTTTTTTACAAATTACGAACTGATTACCTGTGTAAGGCTGCTTGAGGGTACCATTTACATTCGCAAGTTTATAGAAGTAGTCTTCTATTTCAACAACAACCGCTAATACATTTCAAGATTTTCTTTCGTGGCAGTTCTTTTTATAGAAATAAACTCGTGTTTTCCAGTCAGAGCTTGATGTGAAGACATAATAGATTGCAAGTCCTCTTCAATATTTTTCTTTGGAATATGGTTTTCGGTATGACCACAGCTCAAATGTTTTTCAGAAGTATCACCAGAGTTTCTTCAAGTTGTTCTTCGGTTTCGATATTTGCGATTTGTTTCCTTGGCAAAAAAGACGATGCTATGCCTCTTTTCGCTTTAATGCCAAACATGGCTTCTTAATGACTTTGGCGTATTCAGTCGTGGTATGTAGTGATCTTGGCAAATTGAACAAAGGGTAAACATTCTGACCATTTATTTGTATCATTATCGTCCATCTATGCAGTTAGCATATTCTATATATCCTGATTAGCCCTTTTAACTGAGCCTTGTGTTTAATTGTAACGAAGCTTTCTATGAACTATTTTAACAACTTTCCACATAGCGCAAATTTTAGATATGACTTGATTACTGAATTCTCTACCATTATCTGATAGCAATATGGAGTATGACTGGATCAATATGGCTGAAGCACCAAATGTTAAAAATATTGAAAGAATGTGATACGCTACTTCTTCCGCCCTCTTAGTTTTCAAAGGTCGTGGCTGGACGAACTTAGCTAAATGATCTTGATACACAATTATGAACTTATACGCGCCATCTCTGTTCGACTGCAGATCTATCAGATCAATTTGACATTTTGAGTTTAACTCAAAACTGATCATTGGTTTTATAGGCTTCACTACGTTTCATTTGATATTGTTTGAATAAATTTAAATAAAACATTACAAAAAAAACTTCATATCTAATAATTTTGTATTTATTTTGCAACTCTTTAAGCATTCGTGTTCTTCCTACGTGGCCTATTCTGGTGTGAGTTTCATATAGTACACTAAACCTCATTTGTAATATAATACTGTATATTCGCTTCTCCTGGTTTGAATGGTACAAATGTCTTATCTTCATCATTAATTTTTTAAAACGTCAAAACATTTTAATCATCTGTAATCCAAAGGTGTGTTGCACTTAGTTTTAGCAGAAACCACTTCAGAAAGTATTTTAGAGTACTTTTCGTGAGAAAAATAAAAACGATTGTCTGCTCATTTACCCACAATTAATGCATTTAACTTTTCAAGAAAAAGATCACGATTCACTGCAGTATCCCTTCTGTATAGATAAGGGTATAGGAAAAAAAATTAAGAAAATGTTGCTCTCAACAGCAAACCTTGCATAAGACTGACAAAGCTGACTGACTCCAAGCAGAACAAAGAATTTGGCGTTTAAAATCCTAAAATTCTAATTAGAATCATAAGAATTTACTATGCAAATTTATATTCATTTCACTAATACTTTACGATTTACTTCGTATTTACAAGACGCGTGTAAAAATTTTCTAACCACATTCAAGCCGGACATTGGCTGAGCGGCTAGCTTTCTTGACTCCTGGATTGTTGGTCCTGGGTTCGAATTCCGGTTTGGGTATGGACGTTTTCTTTCTCTCTCTCACTCTATATATATTTGTCCTTTCTTTTTCTGAGATGATGGATGAATGTGGCCCACCCTATAAGCGGGTCTGTGGTGGTGTGACGTGGACAATGCTACTCGTACCTCCATGACTTGATTCACAGGTGCCCACCGGGTAGCGATAAAATGAGTAGCAGTTTCTGGCTTTTTGTGGGCGATGGGTCCAGTCACCCAGTGTGCCCCGCCATTAGGAAAAAAACATTCAACACAACATTTAAATTCTATTAATGGATATAAAACAATTTTACATATAAGACAATCATTAAAATATTTGAACTTTTTAATTTGTTCACCAAATTAACATTATATAAAAATAAAATAAACAAAGTTTTTAATTCACTTATATAAAAAGCAAATTTATAGCTTTTAAAAACATTATAGTAAATTAATAAATCATAAAAAATTTAAAAAAGAAAATTTTATATATTTTATTTGTATATTTTGTATGTAGACAAAGACAATTGTCTGAGACAAACCGTTCTACCTGCCGACCGCGAGAATTAGTATCCCCACTTCCCCACAGAGAAGTATGTCCATTAAAGTCACCGAGTAACAAAAATAGAGTGGGCAGCTGAGGAACTAAATCATTAAGTTCCTCTTGGCGGATGCCATCGTGTGGTGGTAAATATAAACTGCAGACTGTAATTAAGAATGTTGTATGAATTCTCACAGCTACAGCCTGTATAGTATTTAATGGATGGATAGTTCTGGGTAAATTATTGGATGATAATATACAAACCTCTGTAGACACTGCACCATCGTCACCACAGTCTTTTCGAAAGCATTTAAACCTACGTAGAGTAATGTTATTTGTAGACTTCAGGAATGTGTTTCCTGGAGTGTTACACATCCGGGGTTATATGCTGAAGTTATTGACTTGGTGTAATCAAGATGTGAATGCTAACCATGGCAGTTTTAAGAAACAAAGGAAGTCATTTAATTTTAAAAGCTCCTTTTTTCCTGAAGCTTGAAGACATATCATCTGACATCAACTATAACATATACTACATTTTTAGAAATAACTTTAATTACTCAGCCAAAATCTTAAAAATAGCCATCAAATATTTAATTTCAGTCACCCTTGCAAAATTTACAAATGCAAACATAGTTATTTTTAAAATTACATGTTTAAACTGGAAGAAAATTTTGCTGAATGCGACTTCGATAGTTCGGAGTTTTATAAAAAAATAAGCTTTTTATTTCTTTGAAAATGCACATCAATTATTCATCTTTTTATTTCTGAAGTCTATACATTCTTCTCAATGAAAATACATATTCTTGACAAACAACATTTCATCAATATTTCAGACACTGAATATAAAAATAATTAAGAAAACAAGCAACATTTTTTTTTCACTTAGAGTTGTTAAGACTCATACAACTTGATATGATTATAATTATCACAAAAAGGGAACTTTCAGGTGTCATGGAAATAAACGTTGCAAAATTTTATTTTACTGAAAACCTAAAAAAGCATTTTTTCTCAGTCATATTTAGGTATTTTCTAAGTAAAAATGCACGTAAAATATTTTTCGTTTTTTTATATTAAGTCCAAAAGTCACACTTCTATCCTTATATGAGCATCGTTAACACTATTATTTGAAGAATTATTTTGCATTAATTCTACCTCAGCATTCTGAATTTTACATAACTTTGCTATAAAAAATATTGAACTGAAACTGCTTAAAAGTAATAAGGTAAAATTTTAATATACCATTTTTAATTATAAATTTATAAATATTTATGAAACACAAAAACAAATACAGAAGAGAAAAGGAACACGTCCTGAAAATTCATTCATACTTTACTCCTAATTTGATTCTAACACCTATGGTTTTATTGTCATTTTCAGTAGTTCATCACAAGAAATCTTAAGAACGAATTTTATACAGCAATATCAAATTGTTGAAAAAAAATTTTAAATGCCTTGAAATATTATATACGTTAACCACAGTAAATCAAAATCTTCTGTTTGGAAGGACATGGTTACACTTTTTACAACCAAAATCAACAAACAATATCATTAAAACTCAAACTGTTAAAAGAAACAAAAATTCTGCTTTACATTTGTTTCAGTTGGGATAATTTTATTGCTTACATTTTAAATTATTATGTTAGAAGTAATCCCATAGCTACAACTGCAATTTTCTAGCAAAGTTTTTTCATTTCTCAAAAAATCTGCTGCATTGAAAAAGGAACTTTCAAAAATGAGTTTAGAAATGAAAAAGCATAAAACTTGTCAGAATTATAATTCGCAATTTAAGTTTTGACTCGCAAATCCTTTTGAATTATTTCTTTTCTTTGTGCATATAGAAAAATGAAAAAGTTAGATGAAAAGTTCTAGAGTAATATAGGTTTCGCCACGGAATGAAACCTTTGTTTTCACTCTGGAAAATTCCAGGAGTAAGGAAGTGATAACGGTGTCTTATTCCCAACACAATTTAGGGAATTCTTCGCACCCCCACCAATTGACTCGCAAATTGAAGCAAAACTATAAACTTTCCTTTCTCTTTCCTGAGTAACTTCTCTGATTTGCTAAACTTTTAGAATTCTTTATTGCTGCTACGAAAGACTGGCATTGATCAAAGGGAGAAAGAAAGGAGTCATTTCGGAAAACTTCATTTTATGGTGGACATGTATTCACACGAAAAATTTATCAGCTAGAAATTTCAATAGAGAATTCATTTGATTGAAGAATCCATTTCTTTCTTTTAAATACGGTCCATAAAGACTCTTTTTAATTAGTAAATTAATCAGAAAAGCTAAATTAAGAGCTTTCTTTGGAAGTTAGATTCCTGTGAACAATTTATTAGTAATGATTATTTCTTTGACTTTACTTTTGTCATCAGGAGTGATTTATTTATTTGAACCTGTCTAAGTTATTATTAAAAACAAGCATGAAATATCTCATTTCAGAGAAGGATTGCATTTCTTTCAGTTTACTTCATCATCTTTAGTATTGATTTTAAAATTACAGAATATTTTTTTTAATTAAAATGAAATAAAATATTTTACGCATTTTTTAGAGATATATTCATTAAAATTTTTATTTATTATAAAAATTTTAATAAATATATCTCTAACGACAAATTCACAGACTTTGCCGTAGGAGATATATGTATTAAAACTTTTATCATTTATAGAATTTTATCATATTGCATAGAGCAAAACACATGCAATGAACTTTGAATCAAAATTTTAATGTTTGGTGCAGGATTCTAGCAAATTTAATACGAATTATACTAAATTCTTTATCATGAAAGATATTTTCAACCTATATATTTTCTAATATTTTGACTTTTAGAGTATAACACATATTGCGCTTCAATACTATTAATATCTCATGGAAGTGGATTTTAAAACAACTTTCACTATACAAAAGAAATAAATTTCTAAACTTTCATCACACATAGTGGTTAGCTTCAACAAGAAACAGATTTCTTGTTTATCGGTATTCTTTGATCTCGATTTTTTTCTTTATAATATACGATTCCTTCAACAAAAAGAATCTTTCCATCCATTAGCATTTCTCTATTTTTATATATTCTTTAGACTTTTCTTGAATGACTGCCAAATTATATTTTCCCAAATAGTATTTTTAAAAAGATTGGCCAAAGCTTGTGAAATGTGCCTATATTTTGTGATTTTTTTCCTAAAATGTCTCCAATTAAATCTTCAAACAAATTAGAACAAACTTCGAAACACTTGATTATATTGAAATAAAGAATGATCATTAAATAAATTTATGAAATTTGTTTCTCGACAAAGTGACAAAATACATAAAATCATTTTCCGAAAACATTTGAAACTTTAATATTATTATACATAAATAGTTGCATTCTCGATTTACTACACTCTTAAATACTCTTTTGGGAATATTGAATGTATTCTGAAACAAGAACAGTGAATCATATCAAAGGATTAAAATTAGTATCCAAATTAAATCAAAGAGAAATTTATTTATTTCCTTCAAACTTTATTTTATGAGATTTATAACGCAGTAAAGCAATTATCATTACTTACTTCCTTACCTACACTTAAGTATAAGATTCTTTTTAAATGATCAAATTTTATTTTTCAGCTATTAAAAGTTCCTACACCTCTTCTACAGTAATATATTAGCAATTATATCTGACGTTTCAACTCCTGTAGAAATATCCATGCCGTAAATTTTTGAAGTAAATCAAAAGAAAAACGTTTTTATATATGAAAGTAATACGGCCCAAAGAATAGAAAAATCATGTAAAATAAGTGATCAAACTAATTTTATTTTTACTCTTATAATTAACTATGCTTGTTTTCCTGTGTGTTGGGATTTAGAACAATAAGCTTTGACATACTTTGTTTGTATAAGTTTTGAATATTGTTTAATCAAATACTATAATATTCATTCGCATAAAGCAAAATAAGTTTCAAGGTTTTGTTTGACACCCTATGATCGCTTTTTGACGAAGGCAAAATCGATTCGAGCAAGTATTTTGAAGCTCTCACACTCCAAGTGGAAGTTGATGAGACCTTCAAGATACTTGCTCGATGATATACCACGATGAAAAAATTTCGATAGATTTGCATATATTCAAACATGTCATGTAAATAGGAAAAAATAATTAGGCAATAAAAATTAAACATTAATATCCTGATAGTCAAATATCAAGAAAATTATCTGCGCAACACCAAATATATATTTATAAGCAAAACTATCAATAACAATATCTTAAATTTTTACTTAAAAACCAAATCTTCTTATTATCTGTCTTAAATTAATCCATCTTAAATTATTTTAATTATCAGACCAAATTTCTTCCCCCAATTTTTGTACTATTAATTGAAATTGAACAAGGCAAAATATGCATAGATTCTAAACTAATACAACTCCTTTTTTATAACTTATATAAAACAGCAATTTTCAGATTCAGTGAATCCAAAAAGCGGTATATTATTCTTATAGTTTCACTAAAAGATAAAAGTTATAACAGTCAAAGGAATACATGTTTCAAATATTATATATATAAAAATGTTTTTAAATTTAAAACATTAAATTTTTCGGGTGAGCGATTTATATCAATTTTACATCAAAGCATACAAATAATCAATGAATGAATAATTTCTGTAAAGAATTTTAATATTTAATCATTAAATTAAGATTTAGGGAATCAAAATAATTCTCCAGATTAAGAATATTTATGGTTATTGAAATAAACTCTATCCCGTTATCGATAAATCCTTGAAATCATTCTTTATAGTTTGTATTATAACGATTAATATACTAAAAGTTTTTAAAAGTTTATTGATATTTAAAATAATTTTTGGTGTATTGATATTTATTATAAAATCAAATTTATGACTTCATAATAAAATTCATTGTAATTCAGATATTATCTAACTGTAATATATCAATACTTTACTCAATAAATATTTAAAATTTTTTAATAATTTATGAAATGATGGAAATTTTTTTTAAAAAAAAAAGAGCACATTTTTATGAAATATCTTATTTAAACAACATTTTCACTGTGTTTCATTTGACCAAGACTATCAATGTTTACGTTTTATTGGAGCATACCCATCTGTAAATTTTTTTTATCTATGAATGAAGATTCAACTAATTTCAATTATATTTCTTAAAAACACTTTTCTTTTTGTAATTTTAATTTTTTTAATAATTCCCTTTTAATTTTATCAACTAAAATATTAAAGAATGCAAATTTTATTGAACGAATTTATTGAAAAGCATCATTATAAATTTTCTTATCCAGAAAAGATGCAAAATAGCAGAAGCTTATTTATTATATATTCTAATAGAAAAGCTTTATTAAAAGAACTGATTCTGGAATAATTTAAAATATTTATTATTTAAGAAATTTTTTTTAAATTTATTCCAGAATCACAGTTTTTAAATAAAATTTTATTTTTTAGAGTAATTTCTTTCACACATTCAGTACTTTCGAAATTTTAGTTAGTATAAAAAGAATTGTAGAAATTACTTTCAATGTATATAAATTTAAGTTTCGTTCTCTCAAATAAATACTCTTGATTGTAGATATTTTCTAATAAATGATTCGAATGTTTGTGCAAAATTTTGATGAGTAAGCCTGGGACTTGAATGACTATTAGGTGCGTTGGCAGGTGGTGGATAGTCAAACGTCATTTTTTTTAAAAAAGGATAATTTTTTAAGAAGCTATGAACCCTTTCCCGTAACCTAGGTATAATATGATCTTTGCCTAAGTTAAATGATACTGAGTTTATAGTTTCTAAAAGACCCTCTAATTTGCATGGCGAATTGCAAGAGTATCTTACCTTACCTAGTAACTCAGAAAATGCTGAAAGGACCTTATTTCCGGAGATTTAAAACCACAACTCATGAAGGTAAAACTTCTAAGAAAGACATACCTTTACAAGATAAGAAAATACTGAATAAATCAACAGAAGGAGTAGAAAGGACTCCTTTGGTACCAGGGGTAGAAATGAACTCTAGTCCATCCCCGAATGGAATAGAAATTAGTAGTATGACTGCCTCTCTAAACAGGATAAAGAAAACATCTTCATGTGGTAGAATTTTTTCTACGAGACCCTATGTGTATAAAATGTCATAAGAACGAGGAAATGACCCATACGTGAACTCATACTTTTACCCATACTTGATTGACTGGTTATTACAATTGACTACCCATATTTTATTGAACCTTGATGTTAGAACTACATCTCAGATCCATGGTCTTTCTGATTTCATAAATAAAGAAGATCCTAATAGATGGAGCTAGGTTATTTTGAATTTAGAACATGGCACAAAATGCTTTCCAAAATGAAATAGTAAGTAGAGAGATTGTCGAATACAATATAGAAGAAATGAGTGATATTATTTACAGAAAAAATATCTGTTAGTTTCAAAGTTTTTTCAAATTTTTAATTTTTATTAGTTATTTCGTGTTATTTCTTGTTATTACACGTGTTATTTCTTGTTATTTTTAGTTTTTTATGTTTGTAAATTAATATTCAGGTGATATTTACATGTTTTAAGCATTTATGTTAATACCTTTTTTTTACCGAAAAATGCTTGCTATAATTATAAAATTTCGAAGTTGGAAAAATGTAATATAAAAATCTCTACTTTACTTTAATAAATAATTGATAATAAATGGTGATTGGAAAGCAATAATTTTATTTTTTTTTTAAATTCAGTTCATAAAAGTACTCGATATTACTATCCAATAGTAATAAACTCTTGTAGCAAACCTCTAAGAAACTAACATCTGAATACTGAAGAAAACTCATTTTAGCATTGAATAATAAAATTAAATATTTTTACTACAAAAAAATTAAAATGATTGAGAAAAAAAATTGTCATCCTACAAAAAATAAACTTAACGACATGAAATGAAAAATTAAAGGAGAAAACCTTTTGAATCTCATCCCGTACCACTGTAACAAAATATAAATATAGAAAAATTAGATTATCTGTTGGCCTAAGATTAAGTCATAAATAACATCCTATTGAAGTCGTAATCTAACCCGCGGCATATCATTTATTCTTATTATTCTGGTAGTTTGAATCACTTTCACATAACGGAAAAGAAGACCTTTTAACAGCCCCGATAAATCGTAACAAAGTGTTCACTAGAGAAACCCTAACATTGCTAACATTCTTTTTTCTGCTGACGTTTAGGTATAACACTGAGCACCACATGGGGAGAATATAGCATTTTTTATTATTGTCAAAGAAGCAAATATCTTGCCAGAAAAGTAATAAGAAATGAAGCGTGAATGAGAGGACCGATGGGACAAATGCTCACCCACCCTCCCTTGACTCCGTATCCATCTGAATTCAGTGCTCTAGCCTGACTAAAAAAATTTTTAAAAGCTAGCAATTTATGGTTGCTTCGCCTCGCCAGATGCTAATAATGCTTCTTTCAGGGCCATAAGCGGACGGTAAAGCATTCTCCCACTTAGCTTAACACGAAAGTCTTTAATAAAAATCCCGTCGGAGAGCGATAAAAGAAAACATTGAAAATCAATAGCCTCACTGATTCTCCCTTATTTCTTTTATACTGTCGTTAAATTAGTGATGCAAATCTCTCCCTCTTGAAAGATAAACCACAAATCTCTCTACTCAGCAAATGCTACATATTACTATCATCCTATTACAAAGGCAGAAAAACTTCAGTCCCCATTAAAAGACACAGTGTACTCACTTTACATATATATCTACATGCCAAAGGTACATACATGAATAGGATTCCTCTTGAACAAAATGGATTAAAGAGGTTTTTGAGGTAAAAAACCACAAAAAAATCGCATATTATTATAAAAATTCTATTCTTTGTCCGTAATTTGTTACTCGGATTATACTAACAGGTTATTTCATGGTAAAAAATGTAGGGCGTTTCATTTGCTGTAAAATTAAGTTTCTTTTCAACTTTATAAATTGTGAAAAAATAACTTTTAAAGGATTGTTTATAATGAGCAATAAAGCATTTTAATATAGAATTATGTATAAATTAACAAAAGGATTGAAAAATAATGCTGAATTTTTTTAATTATTGACAATATTTTTACTACATTTCCATAATTGTTTGGAATTTTGTTGTTCTTACATTATATACGAATTTTTACTCTAGCACTGATCATTTGAACGTTTGGATATTTTATTTTAGCATCTCTTTAACATCAGATATAATTTTAAAAACAATTATTAGCAATTTTAATTAATTTTATAGCAAAATTTAGTGTTGATTCAGTGTTTAACTATCGTCACAAAATCAATACAATTGACATACTAAGTTTTGTAAAAACTGATTTTCAAAAATTAATAAAAAAATTGATGCCTCTACCTAAACTATTTCAGAATGAAGAAAAAGTTTTCCAGTGATTTTGACTACATGTCAGAATTCCTGTAACTTATAAAGGAAATTTAATTATAATAAAATACTTAGACAGTTAAAATCTGAAGTAGTCGGACATTCTTCAGTTGTGCATAAAGGAATTAAAAAAGACCCAGCAACTAAAAATGAACTGTATATTTCACCCAGTAAATTATTTCTTAACAGTTTCAACGCAGTGGTATATTACGAATTTTTAATAGCAATCAAAATTATTACAAAACAAAAACAATGCAACCCGATACAAACGCGATGCAAGAGAAAGGCTAATAATTTATTTTCCTCCCCCTTTTCTTCTCTCCTGTTATTACTGCATTAAATCTATGAAATTATAAGCAATTGTAAACTCGTAGCTTAATCTAGTAAGCCAAGAATCTAATAAATCATGATTCAAATAGATGGCAGGAGATATTGCTGTAATGAATAAATTCATTCTCTTTAATTTGCAACATATCGCAGCCCATGTTAAACTAAATTGCAAATAACTCTTATCCAAGTTATTAATTACCATATACCATTATGAGGCCAATTTACATAGTAGTGTTTCTTTCTTTTATTAAAAATTTGATATGAAAATCATTACATTCACTTAACGAGTTGTAACTCTGTTTGAATTCTAATTACAATTAAATATTCCATATGGGCAAAAATCTATTATCATATTACAATTGTAATGGTTTGTTTTAAGATAATTTTGAGTACTTTTAGCTATTCATTTAATTACTAAGGACATAAACATGAGCTCTGAAAGACATGTTTGAAATATAATCAAGTAAAATCATGCTTGTGATTTAAGCAGATGAGTGCACCAAAAAACTTAAACCGCTTATTTTAAAACAGATACTTAACTTACTTAGACACCATTTATTTCAAAGTAAACAGATTCAAGAGTGACGTAATAACATGCTACTCAGAATTCATTATTTTCTAAACATTTAACTTCAGAAGATGTAGTTACCTCAGAACTTCATATGGCAAAATTTATAAGACAAAGGGTTTGCGTGACAGTGAATGACATAGATCGTTAGGTCAAGAAACATTGGTACTAATATAATTGAAGTGACCACCCATTTTAAAGGGCATGAAGTGAATTTCGAGTTGTTAGAGAATAGAAAGAAAAGAAGGAAAGGTTTCAAGAGATAAAAACATTTCTTATTGAAAAATACTGATGAATAAGAAAAAGCAGATAAGTCTAGCACAAATGCTGCAACGCAGCAACAGAATGATAAAAATATGATAAATAACAGATGAATTCAATGAAGGGAGATTGCAAAACAATACAGATTGCTAAGAATGAATTTTAATAATTAGAGGCTATTGTCATCTCAAAAAAGAATAAGAAGCAGCAGGAATTTTTCGGTGTCTTCCTATTTTTCATAAAGCAACAAATTTTTAAAGATACGCTGAAATTCACCAAATGTCAATAGCCATGTTCAATGAATCTTGTTTCCATTTTCCTCATGGTAAAAACAGAACTAATACAATTCAAATCAAATGAACTCATGGATTCTTTTGGAAAATGATTTTTCAGGCTGGTGATATAGGTGATACTGAAATTATAAAGTAACGAATATATTAAGTACATTGGTTATTTTAATATCTGTAAATACAACTCAAAACAGCACAATGTACTTCAACATCATAACCGATCACGTATTACTATCGTATACAATCATTTCCATTGCATTCCTTTTTAGAAATGATCATCTTCAGCGGCAAATACACCTTATCGTGCTCGATCATTTCAAAAAAGGTTTGAAGAACATTAATCAGAATTTAAGCTTTAATTGTGAGCAGCTAAGTTTTTACATCAATCCTAATTGATATTTTGAGGGAGGAAATCGAAAAATCGTTTCATAATTTGAAAACGACATCATCAATCTAATCCATTTTATACCTTCCATTATGTCTACCTGGGCCACCATTCCTTATCAACTTGTTGATACTCTCCCAAAAAAAATATAGGTTGTGTTGTGAAATTAAAGTAGGCCATCTCAGTTGCAGATGGCATCTAAAACTTTTTACCCACTCATTGTAAATATGCTACATTCTGATGATTGATCATTTATTGTACACAACTCTTTAATTCAGTTTCAATAACTTCTGTCGTGGCAAACTAGTATTAAATTTGAATTATGCTAAATTTTTTCTGAGTTGAAAAAATGTGTATAAATTTTTCATAAATAAAATCCTAAAATTTTTCACATTTTCTTAATTTATTGATACAGGGACATATACACTTAACTGTCTATTCGCGAGGCCAAAATTCAAAAGAAAATTCAACATATTGGATGTTATTAGAAAATGCTGCAGCATAGTTACAAACTTTCAACTATTAACAAGCATTTCTTACATCATAAATTTTCCATTACAAGCTTCATATTCCAGTTTATACTGTAATGCTTGAAATATTCCGCTTTCCATAATTTTTAATTTGTACCTCAATATTAAACGTTCTTACATTTTTGTTTTCTCTTGTACATTACATGAGGTTCGCATTATTAAATTAAGCGAGTAATTTCTAAATTTTAAAACCACAACAGGAATATATTCAAATTTTCTATCGAATATATTTTTTATTAATTTTATTAAAAAAAATTTTAAATTTTTCAATAAATAATATTTTGAATGAAGATGATTAATTATAAGCAATTTTTCAATAAGTTTTTTGAAAAAAAAATAACATTTTCAAATACTTCTTCGAAAAAGTTTTCTGGTTTCAAAAGGAATTGAGTAGAACAGTTTAAATAATAAATTTTTGGAAATGTTATCCAATATAATTTCCAGTTATGGAATATAGGTATATATTCCACAAATTTGATATAAGTATCTTATACTTTTCACTTATTTTAAATACTATTATCATTCTTCAGAAACTAGGAAATTTAGGCTGAAATTGACTAATAGATAATAAATGATTCAGTTCATTAACTAAATAAAACTTGATATGAAAATTTCAATAGAATTGAATGATATATATTAAAAATTGAATTTCGTTTTCCCTTTCTTGTAAAGTTATATTGGAACACAAAACTTTATAAACCTTCACCTGATTATGACTAAATAAGTATAATTCACAGGTTCCTTTTTTTTCAAAGAGAGAAAGTTAAATTTTATAATCTAAAATTAGTGAAAAGTTTTTTTATTTGATATTAAATGCTGTATTTTATGTATGAGACAATTTATTGGGATAAGGAGTGATATTTATGTAGACACAATTTATGTTTAAAATAACCAATATGCTAAATATATCATTATGCAAGCATACACCGAAATGATTTTATAGATTTCTGCTGCTTCATAAATTATTTAATAATTAGCTACAGAATAGAATTTTCCTATACAATCTTTTTGAAGGAGAAAATTTTACTTTTTCATTATTATTTAGACCAAAGATCTTAACATTTTTAACTGAATCAGCCATTCTGCAAAAATACTTTAGATGCACACATCTATTCTTAATTCGGTGCTAAAAGCATACTATCATTACCAAATCAAGCGTTTTTAATTTAACCATTTACTATAGCAGTGTGAAAGCTAAACACAGTTAAAGGACAAAATAAAACAATAAAAGTTGATATCACGTCTAATAATTCGAAAAAATTGTTCATTTCAGTGGAAGCGGTCTTTTGGAGGACCTTTCACAATTTGAAAGTCATCCCCTTGGTAAAGAGGCGTAGAAAAGCCACATAAAATGACGAGAAATATAGCAACACTAGCAGAATAAGTGCTCATGCACCAGCAATCATCTTGTTAATGTCTGATTCATCGATTTTATGGGCAGCAAATGAAGTCCATTTTACACTGCATGGCAATGTGAAAGCCAAGATACTTACATAATGGTTACATTAAATCCCCGAAAGCAGATTACCTAAACTACTTCTTATTCTGCATTTTCTATATGAGAGTTGGATATTATTTCTTCGCCTCTTTTACTGTTAGTTCTTTTTTTTCAAAAGAAAGATTCTGAATATCTGATTTAAAACAATACCTAGTGACTTCAGAATTTTAACTCACTTTCTTGCATGAATGCATCGTTTCTGAATTAAAGAGAAATTAAATGTTCGATATCTTTACTCATGATAGATCCATATTAAATACTCAATCTTTTTTCAGACACTCACAATAAATCTCCAATAGTACGTAAATAAGTTTTTTGTCCTTATTTAGTAATTTGATCTTCATGTTTGTCTATACCTTCGGGAATATTTTTGATTCGAGTTTTTTTTTTTTTTTTTTTTTTTTTTTTTTTTTAAATAACTTGTCTTTTACATTTGCTTTGTCGCATTGGTTATGCAGAAATCGGTAATCCATTGGAACAAGATGTAATCAGTTATCACATGTATTCCAACTCACTTTATTCATCCCATACAATATAACGGTGGTCATGTTGTACACTTGTAGTTTAAATTAAACTATGAAGCTACCTCGCTTTCATTGTCCTTTATTAACACTAATTTGTATCCATAAATCTGCTTTATATTTTGCGCGTAAATTATTTATTAAAGGAATTTGAAAATACGAAACCATAAAATAGTTTAAAAAAATCCAATTTTGCTCTATTGCTGTTAATGAAAGCTGAACTCTTTTGTCTATATTTTTTCATTTTATGAATGTTTTAAATTTTAATGAACTTGTAGAGCAGACTCGTCTTTTATATGTGCATTTGCATGCGTATAGCTCAACAAATGTGAATTCAATTTATCAAAGATTAAAAGAGCCATTCTCTAACGATATATTAATCATAACTGCCCGCATCTTTTGTTAGGGATAGTTTGAATGTAAGTTTGAAGTCAGAAGCAGGGACACGTAATATCACTCGTATCATGGTTACAATGTCATCCATGTGAAATGATAACTCTGGGAATTGCAGGTCAAGTCTTGGAGTCTTCTGTTTGATGCCTTCTTCTTAATTACGAAAAACTATTTACTTTTAGAGTCACGATGGCACACCTACTGAGTGTCTCACTTTCGTCCCTTGAAATGCTGAAAAGTTAGAAATCTTCTAGCAGCCGGGCATAATCATCACCCTCTATAGCTAAGAAAACCAGGCAACGCGCTTTTGACGTCACTAGGTGGTGGCTGAAATCTATCACCCTCTATAACTAACTCTCTAGCTACTATCAGAAGATACTGGTGTAATACAAATATAACAGCAATAAACTATTTATTGCAATGTACAACCGCTAATAACTAAACTGCCAATCTGTGTTTTAGTGGTCCAAAGTCATTTTTTAAGCTACTTTTAAGGCATACAATATTGTCTTTAGATCCAAGTCATTAATAAAATTATTTTTTCCTGAAATTATGAAGATTTTGTGATGTAAGTGCTATATATTAATATTGTTTGTATTGTTTCCACTTGATTATATATACATATATATAATATATAAAGAAGAATACTGAAGAGAGAGAGAGAAATCTAATAACTTAAAAAATTTCCTAATCCGCAGATAGTGCCTTTACAGTTATTAGTTTAGAATTGTTACTTTGAAATTTTAGATGCTGTAAAAATGAATGCTGCCTTGGCCAATGTTACTGATGTTACAACTAATATCCTGAACTAAATATTGTTCACACCCTACATAAATTAGATTTCTGAATGAAATGAAAAACTTGTATAACAAAATGTTATATTCATACGATGTTTTGAATTCAATTTAAAATACACATTCTATTACTATAAATAAATACTTCATTAACTTAGAACACTATAAAAGTTAAATTTCCTTAAGCACATTAACTTCATACTCTAAAATAGAATCTTAAATAATCTGCCAGGCTGGTTGCTAGTTAAACTTTAATTTTAATTTGTTTTTCTAATTTTGATTTTTTATCTTAATCTAATCTTTGATGCAGTAAACTTAGTGTTCTAAATTTTACTTATTTTATACATAACTCCTTTCAGTGTTTTCTTATTACATTTTATTTTCATTATTATGTCTACATATTCTATTAAGCATATTTGGCATTATTTAGCACACTTCAGCTCCAACATATTTCTGTCTTTGAAATGTACCATTTCTTTGTCATTTTAAAGTATTAAATGGGTTGCTAAACTTTTTTATTGTTACTTATAAAAACAATGCATTTTTAAAAATAGTTATAGTAAAAAGTAAAAGTGAATGAATAGAAAATTTGGTCTAATGATAAGTTAATAGATAAAATGTTACAATTTATTTCTTAAAACATATGTTCTAAGCTTTAATACCACTCAAAAGAATATATTTATTCAATTTACATGTTGTATTTTCTAGTTTGATGAAAGTTATTGCTATATTAACGTCAAATATTTCAAGAAAAGTATATTTTAAAAAATTGATACTGTGTATTAAAATTTTTTTATTGTATAAATATATATTTTATATAGTATAGGCATTTTTAAATTGAAAAATAATATTTTCATGATAAATTATTTTTAATTATAAGAAAATAATTATATAATAGAAAAGATAAGTGAATTGCATTTAATACTTAATAAAATTATGTGGGAGAAATCTATTAATTTATTTCTTTAAGATGAGGTGAAGTTTAAATAAAATTAAGCAGAAAATTTCTTATAACAGAAAATGAGTTTACGTTAATAAAATTTATTCTTGTAAAATTAGAGCAATTTTTAATGTTAAACTTACTAAGCAAATTAAAAATGATTACTTTTGAATTCAGCACAGTTAATATTTATTTAACCAATTCAGTTGAATAAGAAATTTTTAATAAGCTATCCAAATATTTAGAAGTGCACAAAAAAACAGCCATTCACAAAAAAATAATAGTATATGATTGGAAGCACATGCGCATTCTGTCATGTCTGATTCATGACGTCACTACTGATGAGATGTGACATGAATCCAAAATACATCCACCAGTGAACATTTGTAGACATCCATAAGACGTCTAATGGATGTCTACTGAACCACGGTGAATGATCTAAATAATATCCAGTGGACGTCCAGTAGACGTACTTGTGTTGTGTGGGTAGATTTGAAAACAGTAGCAAAATCAGTTTTAGATCTTTTAAATCGTCTTGCTTCAATAAAAGGTAAATGGTTTATTGCTTTAAATTTTAAAAACCGGGTTTCTTTCCCACGATATGGACATGCAGGATCATTGGAGGAGTGAGATCCTTTGCAGTTTACGCAATATAGAACATTAGCAGGACAATTATCTCTATGTAAAGGGAGCCACAATGTCAACACAAAGCTGATTGTATCTTACATTTCTTTGTCGCATGTATAAATTTAAAGCATACGCCACATTGACGAACTTTATCTATAAAAATCTTCAAATTTATAATAGATAAAAATACTTTAATTTGCGATGGGATTTTATATCCGTACATTCTTACTAAGATAGTTTTTCAAAGTTCTGTTGATCCCTTTTTATTGAAACATCTGATTTGAGATACAGTAAGGTCATTATTTTCAATTTCTAAAGCTAGATTTTCTAGACTTTCATCCACCGATATAAAAGCGATAGTATATTTCGTAGTATGTTGTTCAATTTGTATTTGGGGAGTTACAGGTACATTCAATACTTTTCAAATTCTACAACCTTCTGTTTCAGTTTTATAATCAGTTGTACTAATAATCAGTTTGCCGGTTCTGGTATGTCAAACTTCTTCTATGCCATTCATGTTTGAAATAGCTTTTAAAAGTTCAGATTTTAATTTATTAAGGAATAGAAGCATGTCCTGATGTAGATACAAAAACACTGTGAAAGTTGAAACTCCGGCTTCTGAAGCTAATTGTATAGCTACCGTGTCATCATAGTCTAATAGAGAATTCGTTGTGTACTTAGGTATGTGATACTCGCAGTCTATAAAGTGTGTATCGTTGTGCAAGTGCGTCTTCGTGTACCACTGAAGAAACAATTTTAAAACAACCTTATTGGAATTCTCGAATTTCGAAAATTCAAATAAACGGAGATAACTGTGCTCAGTCTTTTTCAAAGCAAATAAAAATTCAAAGAAATAAGTAAATAAATGCGTACCACCTGAGATCAAGTTCTTAAGTCCACAATCAAAAAATCTAACTCCAAAAAAAGCACGAGATCCACAATAATAAACTTTTACTATCCAGTAGAAGTTTTATGCAGGCGAAGTCAAACTTAGTAGCAATTTCTTTCCAGAAAAAGCTCAGAATATTATAGAAGAACAGGATACATAGCAGATTAAATTTTTGATGTCGACAAAACTAGGCTTCATTGGGAAAGATGCTCGACAAAACCTTTATATCGAAGAAAATATGTAAAACACTACACAAATATTAAATATGTCTAAAAATCATATATAAAACTACTTTTGTGCAGCATTGCGTCATCAAGGTATTTTATGACAAAATCCATGCCAGTTTATTAATTTTTATGTTTCTTTGCACTTAAGAGTAAGTGTAAACACTAATTACTTATTGGAAAGCAAATCTTGGATGACAGAAAATGTATTTGAAAATGGGTTCTTAAATTGCATTGTGTCAAACGTTGACAATTCCTTAAAATGGAAAATTTTATACACCAAGCCGATACTACAATTTGATAGTGCTCCATGTCACCAACAATACTTGAACGACTACAATGTGAAAATAATTTTCTTACCATTTATTTTCTTTATACTAATCATTAGATTAAAGTGTATTATTTATATTCTTAAAACTATAGGATAAGAAAAAGTTAATAGTAGATTTTACCCATAAATGATTTAATACGAATAAATGCAGTGAAATCTTAGAAGCAACTATCAATGAATCCCTGCATCGACATCGTATCTTTGTCACTAAAAAATTAAAAGCGACAATAATAAATGCATGTTGGAAAAAGATATAGCCAACTTCAATTGAAATGCTAAACGTGTCTGAACCACCAGAAAATGAAATTGGTACCATATAAATACGTGTTAAATCGATCATACATAAAATATTGTATTTATGGATAATTCTATTTTTTATTTCATGTAGCTATAAAAATAAATATGAAGAATGTCTATATTCACCGGTGAATGCCAATATTCACATAATTGTTTGGTGTATTTCAAAGTATTTGCTAAATATCTTTACTTTTGAGTTACACCGACAAATGTTGACACTCACCGTGCACAAATAGTGAATGATGAATATATTGAATATTTACATTTTCTTCATCCCATATCATCAGCTATACAGTATTACCAATGTGACAACATTTTAGATTCTTGTGCTGAGAAGTAACAAATCATGTTGAATAAAGAAACTCGTCTCTCTGTAGCGAAATTTTCATTGCGAGACTAACTTCGGAAAATTTTAGGAGCGTTGAATTGCAGCCTAGGAGATTGGTTTTTTGAATATGTAACTTTAAATTTTAGAGGGAGGAGAAAGAATGTTTAATGTTCTTCTTTATAATGATAGCTTTGTAGTCAGGTTAAGCATTGAGATTTTAGTTTTAAGATATAAAACTTTATACCGAAGTGAATATTTTTCATTTGCCATGCCATTGGAATTCAAGAGTAAATAACCTCCATCAACAGAATAAAAACATCTTTGATGCGTTTTCGAATCACACTTTATTATAAGAGTCTGGACTTAAAAACGTTAATTTAAAAAATACTCAGATACTATTCAAACATTTCTTTATCATTCACAAAAACCATTTTTTAGAAATTTCCATAACTTTCTTAAATTACCAACTTTTGAATAAAACCTCTTAAATTTACTTTTAATAACACACAAAATACTAACATCATATATACTTTATTTGCTTATGGCGCTGAATGATCTTTTCACTGCCCATTAGAGCAAGCAGACTTCAGATTCCAAACCACTATAAATAAGCATACACGAGATGGAATTTGTTTGTTGCTCAAAAGTCATTTTTGCATATATTTCTAATTAGACCGGGACTATAATTTAAAATGTATTCCAGACCTCTAAAAAATTCAAAACCAAGAGAGAAATCGAATCCACGAACTCTTGAAACAAATTTCAGAGCGCTTACCATTCAACTGTCTGCTCGGCATGAAAGAACCGAAAAGATGAAATTTAGAACCGAACGTCAGAGTGTTCAACTGCCAGCTCAGCAAGTTCTTAATTTTTTAATACATTCAAAATATATATGTGGTAAGGCTTTTTAAATATTATTCATAGAATACATAATTTTGTATTTTATATGTACAAAATAGATGTCTGCATTCTAATTTTCACTTTATCGAAAACACTTTCCATAAATCATTATCAAAGTTGATAATTCATATTTTTCATACATTTTTTTGTTAAAATTTCAATGAAAATTTTGAAATTTATTTTTATTATTTATAGTTTACCTTATATTACAGGAATGCATAGATTCACTTAAATATAACTCATGATGTAAATAAAATTGTTTTTCAAAAATACGATAGAAAAAACAAAAAAGAAATACATTTTAAAATAGTATTTAATAAGAAATTAACTTTTTTAAAATTCTAATATTTACATAAATTTACCTGTATACAGTACTGTATATATCATAGTTATCTTTGACATGTTCAAAAAACTAAATCCCCTTAAAACGATGAGAAGAAAAAATAAGATGAAAAAAAATCATATTTCACTCATTTAAAGTTTTATTCCTATATTGTATAGCTAGGAGCATTTTGTATAATTTATACATGCTCGGGAAGATTTGCTGTCAGGTAAAGAATATAACTAACTTCTCAATAACGTTTATTTTTCATTACATGAACTAGTCAGAAGAATCACGACTGTATCGTTTAGAAATTAAATGATAATCTACAGGCTAGTAGTTTGCATAGAATCACGATATGTTAAGAAATGTCTTCTACATATTTAAGATTAGTTTTAGAAAATCAAATTTCAGTACCAAGCCATAACTATTAAAACTAAAGATAAGTTTAAAAGGAAATTCATTTATTAAGATATAAAAATATAAGCCTTCGATCATCTTTTTTAAAAGAAGCATCTGAAGTGAAGAAAATCGTTAATTTAAAGGAAGCAACAATATGGTTTAAAGAGAATGGAAAAAAAATTCTAAAAAGTGTATAGTTGTGCTGCAGATTCAACACTCGCAAAATATACAGCTCCATCTCGGACGCCCATTATAGAAGAAATCAAGAAAAAGTGAACATTTGGATAAAAATGACAATTTTCAAAATTATTCCATCGGAAAACAACATTAAGCAAATAGTATTTAAAAGTACCTTACGGAATATATTGAATCTTTTGTCAACTCAAATATTGTAGCAAATAAAGGTCCTATCAAAAAATCCTAAAAACTTTTTACAATTCACAAAATAAAAAAAACTCCAAGGAAAAAAAGTGTTGATTTACAATGAGCCTGCAGAACGTATACAGAAGTTCTAAATTTTATAGAAGAGCAAGGGTACTCTGCACATAATTATTACAGTCCTAGCAAAATTTCTAAGCAATCTTAATAAAACGGTAGTGAGGAAAAAAGCCTCGATATAACCTTAATACCGAAAAGATAGGAAACGACATCACCAGAACTTAAGGTATTTAGATCGTATATTACTACAATTGTACAATGATACATCTGAGGACTTTATAATCAAACCTTACAACTTAATATTTTTAAATCCCAATGTATTTAAAAATTAAAAATGTAAATAAAACAACCTTTTCGGTACATTAGAAAGTAAATCAAGAGCACAAGTGACTGGGGTAACTTATTAAAAGATTGATATAAAATAATTTATAAGAAAATCAAACATAAATTTGCATGCAATGCATGAAATTTTGAGATACATGGCTATTAGATAATACTTCGAATAATTCAAAACATTTCACCCATCCCAACATCAAATTTTTCTGATATTAAACACTGTTTCAGTGTTCCAACCACATTGGATCAAAAGATACGATTGACACTCAAAATGTTTTACGAAAAAACAGCATTATAGATTTAAAGACTTAACCTATAAGAAATCAAAGTATTGGAACGAATTTTTAACTAAACCTTCTATAGATATCTTATCTTTGTCTCTGAAGGTACTAATAAAATCAAAGTCAATGCATTTTAAAGAAGATATGTTCCTCTTCAGCTGAAATTCGTAACGTACTAGTATCATCAAGTAATGAAATCGATGGATACTGTAAGTTGCTAATCCGATCGGAGACAAAAGCTTATTGGATGGCAATAGAAGACATTTATGAGTTGTCATTGGAAGAAATTAATGAAAAACATTACATGGCAATCAATTCTGAAGACAATATTACTGATGACGATTGTTAAGTTACAATTTAACATTATAAAAACAAGGACCTAAGATGATTGTATAGAAATCTAGAATAATTTATTGAATGTAGACTCTTCCACGCGCGTTGAAAGAAGTTGAAAATGAAACGGTATATGTAAATTACCTACTTTCATTCTATAGCAACATACAAATGGCAAATAATTAAAAAATTTTGAAGACGAGATACAAGAAATTATATTTAATAAACGTAATAAAGGTGATATCATTCAACAAAAACCATTTTTTAATTTAGAGAGGTAATTATGATCTATATTAAGACTACAAAAGTAGAATAAATTTTTGGTTTGTGTTACACATTTATTTTTAGTAAAAAATAAGTTGCCAATATTGAATTTTTTTAAAAAAAAACATTTGTATAAATTATATTACATTTGTTTTTTAAAAAAAATTAATATCAGCAACTTGTTTTTTTAAGACAAGATACAAAATAAATTTTTGGGTTATCCTTTTTCTTAGTTCAGAATTTTTGGTTGGATATAGTAATACTTTTCAGATCGTTGTACTTGGCGCTGAGTTTCGTTTCATGTCATTTTCTAAAAACTTAAGTATACTGTTACAGGAAGATCGTGGTACTGTATCAAAGATGTTTTTCTACTTTAATTTTTTTTATTTAATTAAATGCTTTTTTTACGTAAGCTACAAAATTATGCCAGTGTATACTGCTTTATTTTTAAACATATTCTAAATTGTTTTCGTAAGTCACTTTTTCTTTGCTCAAAATAAAGCACGTGTATGTGCACAGAACTTGTTTTTCTATCAGATATTAGTTATTAGCATATTCAACAGTGAATTTTTAAGGACAAGTTACAGCCCATTCCTTTCTATGAAGCCAGAAGATCACTCAATATTTCCTTGTAATTTTCTTTTTACTATTGCCAAGAAATCCACTATATTTGTTATTGATTTCCACGTTGCGTTTTCCGATGGATTCCATAGTTCAACAATATCATGCGATATTATTGACCTTATTTGCGGTCCTATAAATATTCCTTCAATTTTGCATCACTTATTTTAGGAAATTTAGATTTCAAATACATAAAGATAGAACTTTTGTCCATAGATTTTACAAAATCTTTCCTCAGCCCCAGTTTTATATGAAGTAGAAGTAAAAGCATCTTTTCGGGAACTTCTAAAGGAGTATTTGTTTCATTTTTATGTCCTGGAATAAGAAATTCCCGTTTAGGTCACTGTTAATGTAATGAGATTTCCTATTCCTGCTGTCCCATTCACACAAAAAAATTTTGTGTAAACAAATTGCGAACTTAGCAACAAAGTTATTACCTTTAAGTCATCGCATATATTCCAGTTATATTTAGAATACAATTTTTCCGAACAACAATTTATTTTCATGTTTCTTTCATACCCCAAGTATGCGTGGCAGGTATTGATGGTAATTCATTACCATTATGCTGTAATACAGCCTTCAAAAAAACTTCCGAATAGTCTATGAACAATCGCTACACAGCTGGCTGGTTTTGATATCCAAAACTCTATTTCTAAACAAAAATGGTTACAAAAAATACTTATATAGCATTATTTAGAGAAGTTTTCAAAATCATTGTCGAATACGATAAAGGCATATCTATACATCTTCTTTAAGTAGATCCCAACCTTTGAGTCTGGAACATAAAAGTTCCACCGACTGTTTAGAAAAATTCAAATCTTTTATAAAGTCATTAAAATCTTGAGATATAAAAAGAAGGTTCCGATGAACTACCTGCTTCAAAGCTGGGTTCACTTCTCTCCTTTCATTCGCCTTCAGTGTGAGTTTGGTCGGGGTTATCACACATGATCATAAAATTTGGACACTTTGGTATAGGATAATTTTCACTATGAGAAACGGGTCTCATTGCAGATAATTTACTGTATAACTTGTTTTGGGTGTTGTTTCTCTAATGTTTGGTCTTCAGAAGAAACAGTCAGTTGAATGATCCTTCTGCACCCTCCAATACATAAGTAGTGCACGAGTATCATTTTTATATCCCGTCAGAAGCCCTGATACACTGTATATATCTGGGACCCAGTTACTGGGGTCAAAAGTATTGGAAAAAATAGTTACAAAAATCAAAGAAGCCAAGTATTATGGAATCACTGTGGATTCTACACCTGACGTTAGCCATACGGATCAACTCTATAGTTATTAGATATGTCTCAAAAACTGGAGCTATATATGAAAGATTTTTGATGTTTGTTAAAATAGAAAAACATGATGCCAAGTATCTTTTTGACACTCTAATTTTAGTTTTAGAAAATCAGGGAATAGACCCAAAATTTTGCAGATGTCAGTCTTATGACAATGCGGCTAATATGAGCGGAGTGTATTCGGGAGTACAAACTAGATTTAGGGAAATCAACAGCGCAGCCACTTGGGTACCATGTTAATCTCATAGTCTTAATCTAGTTGGCACAGCGGCGGCAGAAAGCTGCTTAGAAGCTGTAAAATTTTTTGAAATTTTGCAATCGCTCTACAATTTCTTTGCAGCGTCCCCTCAAAGATGGTCTAAACTAAGGTCTTTGGGAAGTAAAATTTCTGTAAAAAGACTTTCAGAGACCAGATGGTCAGCACGTTATGAGGCTGTAAAAACATTATGTGCCCATTATGATGATATACGTGGTATTCTTACAAATATTTCAACTAGTGAAGGCATGAAACCTACAACAGTGATTGAGGCACAAACCTTAATCCATCAAATGAATACTTTGGAGATGGTATTACTCACAGTTATTTGGGAAGATCTACTAAAACACGTCGATATTGTAAATAAATCTCTTCAAGAACCTGGCATCGAGTTTAATACGATGGTGCGACTTTACGACAGTTTAATTCAATATTTATCTCACTGCAGAACTGAGGACATGTATAATAGCTATTATCTTAAGGCAAAAGCCCTTGCACCAGATTCAGAATTTAAAGAATCCGAAACTAGAGTTCGTAAGAGAAAACGACAGTTCGATGAAGGGCCAGATGAGACTCCCTCTCGCAGTGCCAAAGATTCCTTTAAGATTAATGTTTTTTTTATTGTTCTGGATGTGCTTTGCGCTGAAATGACAAAGAGACGCACTGCGTATACCAGCCTTTATGACACATTAAGTTTTCTTACGGATGATACACTGACCGAGGACATTATCAAGGTTAAGGCTCAAGCTCTGGTAAAAATGTATCCGTCTGACTTAGAAGAAAACTTTGTTGATGAGTATTTGATTTTTTCAAATTTGTACCCCAAAACCACCTCTATAACGGATCTCATCAAATTACAAATAAAGGATAAACTTGTGTCAAGTTTCCCAAATGTTAATATTGCATTGCGCATATACCTTTCGATATTGGGTTCGAATGCAGAAGGAGAAAGATCATTCTCCAAGTTGAAGCTTATAAAAAATTTTATGCGTTCAACTATGGGTCAAGAGAGAACTTCATCACTGGTCCTTCTGTGTATTCAAAGTGATGTCGCTCGCGGCATTAATTTTGAAGATATAATACACGAATTCGCTGTGTCAAAATCCCAAAAAAAGGAGTTATTTTAGGATCTACTTAGTAAACCAAACGTTTTGTATTCGTATTTTTTGTGTGTGTATTTGTATTTACATATATTATTTTGACCGTCACTATATAATAATATAAAAATGTTTATAAGTTTTTGGGGTATTTTTATTTCAATATATTTTTTTTCAAAGCCCTAAGACCTTTGGCCTTCGTAGGCCCTAGGCACGTGCCTACTGTGCCTAATTGGTAATCTGACCCTGGTTTTGATACTTGAATATCAGTTCTCGACAGATGTTAACAAT